>JAOVVB010154800.1:0-11743 GCA_028570985.1 Heterobranchus longifilis | reverse complement strand
GGGTAAATCTGTATCACACCCCTTTCCCATCCTCCTGCTTTCATTGCCACTTCCATCATTCTGATGGACACGGCGAGGCTTCTGTCACCACGATATGATGTGACAAAATGTGACATTACACACATGTCGCCTCCCTGGGGATGGAGGGGCATCGTCTGCGGACCAGAGGAGAGGATGAACCCGAGGATGGGGGAGTGAGAGTTGTTGTGCAGATGCAGGACAGACAGACCAGCGGAGAGACAGCTGGTACTGGAGGTAACAGAGTGAGTGAGGAGAGAAATACTAAAACACACTCAGGTGAGCAGCAGAGAAAACCTGGGTGGAGACGGGTGGAGATAGCTATTGTACTTTTGGAGCAGTTAAGAGTTCGGAGAATGCGGAAATGCTGTATTTGGAGTTCAGTCGTACATGTGTGAGTGCTGTTCATGTGAGAGAGAGCCAATGTTCCTGTCATGGTAGACGCATTATGCTACATCCGCGGCGTCACAGCTCTATCTTTAGTGACACTTGGCATTCCTAACATTCTGTATGTACCAAGCGTGAGTCATGCGTGCTATCTGCAGGGTGTGGCGTGTTGGGATAATGCTTCTCAGGGAGCCACCTCAACAGGTGAACATGTGAGGAGGATGTCCAACAGATCTTTGCTTGGAGCGCAGCAGAAGTCTTGCCTTTTTTGTACTTTCTTTAAGTAGATTTAATGCAGTTTGTTCTGTCTGCAGTTAGTTACTGCTGCACTAGCCAGACAGGTATGTGTGGAATTAGTTGGAGTAATGAAACTGGTTATGCACGAGGAAAAAAGGCTTTTTACTTGATTTAAGACCGCAGAATAAATACTGGATTTCTGTCATCTTATTAGCTGTTCAGTGATATATTTTTTAAAGTTTAATGTTAATTATTGTTGTTGTTAGGGCCCGACCAATATGGAATTTTTGAGGCGGATACCGATACAGATTTTTGATTATTATCTGATTATTATATTTAAATGATCAGATTACCAATATGGCGGTGATATAGTGAATTTATGAGCTGGAATGAAAATAGACCTTTTCTGGTCTGGTCATCATATACAGGTTTCATAATGTTCTAAGACTTTATACACTCTATACCTTCCCAAAACACAATGTTTATTACAGATTTATGACTAGAAAAACTTGACACACAGTGCTGAGCTGCATCTCAGATTATCTATATCTAATCATCTACTGTTGACCTGCTGTCTCCCCGTAAACATCCCCTGTCCCCCACTCCTCTGCAACTTAAAAATAAAGAAGTAGCAGCACATTTATTTTCATACAAATGAAAAGTTTAATTTATCATCAAGAAAACACATTTTACTGACTTTGTGACTTACTACAATGTTCTTGCACAGCAGAAAGATTTATGTACACGTGCGTCACATGAAAAAACCCTGTGTGAAAGAACCAAAATATCCAGCACACTGTTAATCAATTGTACTCACTTTATTTCTGATTTTCAGTCCGTAGACCCTCATCAGGTAAAATGCATGAGTCATATCACAAGAGTGAAATGGGAAGTAAACACACACCATCGTTTCCCACTTTTAATCCCGTTACAAACTTGCTTTCTGGTGACGGCATTAACGCACTGACTCAGGAGGACTCCTGGAAAAGTATGAAATGTCAATGTGCAATTATCTCTACCTGTAATTACTACCTGTGGCTTCTTTTCAACAAAAGTTACTTGGCTTACTTTCGATTTGTATTTATTCCATTCTTTTGAAAGCAATTTCTTCTTAAATAGTTTGACTTAAAATGCATTTTCAGAAAGGAATTTGAGGCATAATTTGATCTATTAGACTACCAGACCTATAAATCCTCTTTTCATTGTGTTTTTGTTACAAAGCTTTGACTTGAGACTTCATACGTGGTAATTTCATTTGAATGAATATTCGGTGCACGTAAGTTGTGCCCTTGTGTAAAGAGATGGAAAGTCTTTTCTGTTTGAGAGAGCTGGCTGCTGCTTCTTCAGACTGCACGGTTCCTTGCTGATGGCGGTGCGTTTCTGTATATTCTTGCAGAAAACTGTGAGGAGAGGTGGAAATAACGTGCCTGATATTGGCCTAAACAAATAATGGACTAAAGAAGTTATTGAGATGGAGGCCGAGCAGACGGAGAGCGCGGAGGGGAGCTAGAGAGCGAGGAAGAGAGAGCAATACGCCATTGTGACTGAACTGCAAAATGGGATTTGCATAAATAAGGCTGAAACATCAGCAGGTCCCCTTTTACAGCCAGCAGCAGTGCTGAGATGAGGGAAGAGAGTTGGTGTGTGTGTGTGTGTTTGCACTTGTGTGTTTATTTTACCCCATCTTTTTAAAATAATGTCTTTGTAAATTCAAGCCAGTGGTCTGGGTTGGCAGCAAGGTCATGGCTCCTCTCCTCTTATTCACACACCTTTTAAATTCCCCTCATACCAGTACTCTACTGGTATAAAGCCTCCCATCTCCCCTTCACAGGAATTTGGGTGACATAGCAGCGAAGGTCTACTCTCTACACCGCGCTCAGCCAGCGTACGATGACTGTTACATAAGCATGAAATGAAATGCTCCCTTTTAGTGCCACCCGCATTGGAAAAGCCAAATCTAATTGAATTGAACTATTTTCTGCCCTCTTTTCATGTGGAACCTCATATTTATATCAGAGGCAAGAAGCTCATTTTTAGAGCCTCATTATACTGTTTTCCCATTAACTTGCATGCACTGCAGCTTCCTGTGTGTGCTGTGATCGACAGTTCAGCGTCTTTACTGGAGATAGAGGAAGAGAAATCTCTGTGATTACCTCTACGGTGTTTTGTTGTGTGTGTGTGTGCACGCCTGATGTGTGTGTATGTGTGTATGTGTGCTCTTTATGACAGTCATGTCAGCAAGCTCCCCAATTAGTGTCTCGTTAGCGTGCGATTGGAGGGAACAGGTGATTGACAGGTCCTGCTGTTTGCTTCTGCATGCGTACATACTCGCATTACACGCATTTGTGTATGATTGGGGTTTAGGTTTAGATAACACCCCTTGAGGGCATACATGATAGTTGGGGCTGAATCTGGTAGGAGGCCGGTCCTTTGATAGAGTAAAATATGATCTCCTTTAGCAAACTGAACACATTTTCCAATGGACACCAACGGGCCGCCATGTCTCAAGGCCCCTGTGGTACATCATCTCAGCCAAGGCTCGTCTCTGTATTCACCTCACAGTGGAGGAATAATCTCTCCACTTGAGTCGGGACAGCAGAGTCACTGCCCGCCCGCCTCCAGCCACAGCAGGTCACCTTTTTAAACTACACCTAGACACCCCATGCCACTATGCTTCAAACAAAGTGCTTTTCAGATGGTCAAACAGCATCTGAAACCCCATCCCCCCCCAGGGTTGAGTATTGTTTGAATTTTATCGATTCCGATTCTGCTCATCGATCCTGGTCATTATCGATGTTTAGAACACAAAAATATCTTTATTCTTTTCAGAGCTTACTTTGACTTTTATTGTTTCATTAAAATAAATCAATTTAAAGTTAGTCTGATTCGGTTGTAATCGGTTCTCATTTTTTAACGGGTCAAAATTTGGCAATTTCCTATCGGTTCTAATCGGTTTTTGGTTGGAATAGAGGGAATTGCTTCAGACAGTTTTTGCAAATAGCTGAAATCCAAAATCCCAAATCCAATATTCACTCCCACTTTACGCAGTGATTGGCCAGGGGTGCTGAGCTGGAAAAGTAAGTAGGATTTGAAGTTCTCTCCCAAGCTCTCTGTTTGAATTCTTCACACAATTACTGTCATGGCCGTCGGAGGCATTATGTTTTTTGGGGTGTCTGTACGGACCCGAAAACATGTCCATCTGTCCCGTTGTCGTAAACGCAATATCTCAGGAATGCCAGGAATGCTCAGGAATTCAATTAAATTCAGAACACTTTTATTTGTCCCAGGGGAGCAATTAAAAAGGCACACAGAGTAGCACATTACAGTAACACGTTTAAATAATACACACGCTTTATAAAAATGTAAAAATAAGCTGTTCACATTGCAATATTGAAAATGATCACATACGCTAATTATGACAAAATTGCTCACAAATGTCTAATAGGATAAAATTATGACATTTTATACCCCAAAGGTCAACTTTACTGTGACATCATAATGTTTCTGTCCGTTATTCAGCACCATAACTCAAAAACAGAAGGGGAGACATTTGGTCGTATACTGAATTGGTGACGCTAATCTCGGGTGCCCACCTTGAAACTGTGGTGATTGTTTGGGTCTTCTGTGCTGCCGGGTTGAAGATCTGTGTGAAGCATCCACGTTTTAGAATTTGTAGCTTCTTTGCAGCCACGTCCACATTTGAAGCATTGTCGACTGTCATGGTTACAACTTTGTGTTCTCTGCTGTTCCTCTGGTCGTCCACCAGCAGCTCGTTAGTTTCGCTGATATTGAGCTTCAGGTGATCGTTGCACCGTGTGACGGAGCTCTCTGTACTCCTCTGTAAAAACTGTCTCTGTGAAGACACTGTGTTTCTCACTGGAAATTATTCACGATAATGTCAATATGATCATAACTTCCATTTTGCCAAAACATACACTTAATACCTTCCATTCCTTCTGGACAGACATGGATGTAAACTGCAACTTAATTTGACAACCAGTCCAGTTTACTGGTTGACAACCACAAAGTGGTAATTCTAGTTTGTATGTACAAATGAGTGAAATGCCTTGAATACCATTGAGGAAAATTTGTCTGAAAGTATGCGTCCTTATCCCCATATTTGAACAATTATCGCATCTTGCTCCTCTCTTTGACTGCAGGCTTTTTGCCCCACCTTATAATGTAGCCGTTCGGAATAGCTATGAACATTTTTGTCCTCTGATGTTTGTTTGAAGCATACGCTGGCCTTTACTTAGTTAGCACCCACCCCCACTGATGTCTCATTTTAAAAAACAAAACAAATCTAAGCACTTGTATATTAGCACTGAACAAGCTCTTAATTTTTTTGGCGG
Source organism: Heterobranchus longifilis (assembly GCA_028570985.1). NCBI lineage: Eukaryota > Metazoa > Chordata > Actinopteri > Siluriformes > Clariidae > Heterobranchus > Heterobranchus longifilis. The sequence goes on along the minus strand of JAOVVB010154800.1, from coordinate 6,749 downwards.
AAGGTACACACTAAAAATGTTTGATATCTTCCTATTGTTCCTACAAAAACTGAAATAATTTATTCGGAGCCGCTTTGGATAAATTAATGTAATGTAAGATTAGGATTTCTGTGTCCCATTTAATCCCCACTTGTCAAATGTGTCTTGTAAGGAGTTAGGAGTTTTGTCAACACTGTTCATTTTTGCCTTCCTGCAAAGCATAAAATCCTGAATGTTATTATTGACAGTGTTTTGGTTCAGAGCGGCTGTCTGGCAGGTTGGGCTGCCGCCTCTTAGTCGACTAGATTTCTTTAGTCCGTTAGTCATTTTTTAATGCTGAATGACTTATTTCTAAGAAACGTATGAGCACATTTTTGGTAAACACAAGATATAAAGTGGTGCTTTTGCATGATACTTTGTGGAGAAACTAGGGCTGCACAATTCTGCTCAAAAAGAGAATCACAAGTTTTTCCACTCAAAATTGGGATCGCAATTGTCTTCCACAATTCTTAGGGACACCAATTTTTAAGGAAAAAGTCCATATTGTCTTCATGCAGACAGAACAAGCACTATGATCATCATCATCATCATCATCATCATCATCTTATTTCAATTAATCATGCAGTCCTGAGAACAAGAACATTTTACGTTTTCAAATTCAATTTTTGCAATTTTACATCATTTTGGTCCATTATTTTTATTATGTTCACTCATTTTAAATATGCAACGCCCCAAAGCAAATATGGCCAAATCGTTGTCCTTCAAAAGTAACATTGTGTACATGCTGCCTGAATCGGGATCTTGATCTTTTAAAGATTAATCACGCAGCCCTAGGAGAAACTTAGTTTTACAGATCTGTCGATTGAATCAACTAAACAATTAGTCGACAAAACTGTATGCGTGTTCGTCGACTAAGAACTTCTTTAGTCGAGCACAGCCCTGTTTCCACTGTGACTTAAGTAGGTCAGGGCTTCACTTTGATGAGCAAATTTCAGTCAACAACACAACAGCAAAACCAAACTGTTTTTGCCAGTTTCTCGTCACGTCCTCCCTCACTTATCGTCTTCCTTCCCTTAATCGAAAGTCCGCTCAAACAAATCCTCAATTCTAGAAACAACTACGGATCTGACACTAGTATCAAATGTCTGTTCTGCTGAGTGTGAAATTATTTAGACACAAAATTTAAACTGTGAACGTTTTATACCAGGTCCATAGTTTGAGCCAAAGCTCTGTCTGTTGATTTCTGCGTGCTGCACATCGCCGCTGTAGAATTACACATTTATAATTGTTTCCACAGTTATGCATCAAAGCATGTTGTGTCGCAAAATAGAAACATGTCATTTCTCCAGTCTTCTCAAGCAGTTGTGTTGTAAATAAACGTGGAGTTCAGCAATCAATAATCAGCCCAACACTTGTCTGAAGAGGCCCCACTCCTCCTGTGACACAACGTGTATTTTTATATTTAAAGGTTACTCTAATCAGTGTAATTTGGATACAGAAGGCTCCTCTGTGCTTCCCCCTCTCTGTCCCTGTGGAGCCTCTGCTCGTGTGCAGTAGTGATCTGTGGGCCCTGATCGTTGTAAATCACTTCTCCTGTAGACCAGCGAGAGACGAGTGTTGCTGCTGTAGCAGGAGTCGGTGTATTTGTCTGGTTCCCAGTGACACTCCCCCCTAACCCCCCCCCCCAACACTCCACCTCCTTCTCCCCAGGGGAACTCTGGAGCCAGTTACAATGTTGAGTGTTTTGGAAGAGCTCCTAAATATTTTCAGGATGACAATGTAATCTGACTGACTGGGCCGCTCTCTCGAACAGGATTCTCATGCAATTCTCGAGCTCAACAAACACACACAAACAGAAACACACTGTGGTTAGTTTGGACCGCAGTACTACCTCTCCCACTCCCCCACCACACTTCACTGTTTGCTACAGTTGCAATGCAATGCTGGTATTTAAATAGTTAACATGATACTCCACCCCAAAGTCTTTATAGTATCAAAGACTAATCTGACTGATGTTGGACTCTTTTTTTAGGCCAATATCAATATTGATATATGAGAGGTTAAAAATTTGATAATGATATCTTTTTACATGAACACAAAACACAAACAAATATTTCTGATGAGGATCCCTTCAATTGAATTTTTTAAAGTAAAAATCAAGATATGTACAGAATGTGACATTTTACAGTTGAAAAATAAACTTGTCAGTGCTCTCTGGTGGACAAACTATTTTGGAATATTATAATTAGATTTTAAATTGAAATCAAATTCAATCAAAATGAACTTTCAATTTCGATCATCGGAATCAAAAGCAGGATCGGCAATTCTCCCTGTATTTGTTTTTCTCTCCACCTGCATCTACTTGCGCTCGTCCGAAGAAAAACACGACACAGCAGCCGTTAGCATGCTAAAGCGCAGCAGCCTGCAGCTTAAGACACAGCGTAACGTTAACTTACCAGTAAACTGCAACTGCACTTTTCCAGACACCATGGCCACTGCTGGAGTCGGAGATGTCGGAGGTGTCGGAGAAGCAAAAGGAATGTAAAATCCTCCTGCTTCCCTGAAGTCACCAGTGTGTCAACATTTTGCCTTCCCTGCGAGTTATGTAAACAAACAACAAACGGTAAAACAGCATGTGGTTGCTGACGGGACTTCATGGTGCATTGGTGTGCACCCCGTAAAGTTATGGTGCATTCAGGTGCACCCCGTAAACCCGGAGAAACTCAAGCTGTTGTAAAGTACCCTTCTGCCATCTAGTGGCAGTGCTGAAAAAACACAAATTGAATCGATTCGAGACCTTAAACTCGAAAGTCAAAATCAATCGTGGATTTGGAGAATTGTGACCCCTACAAACTATGTAATGTGACTGTTGAAACCAATCTTTGACGTTTTGCTGCAGCAATTTCTTGTTACTTATCAGCAGACATGTACACTGTACAAGCTGTTTCTGCCGTTGTATCCGTCTAGCTCCATAAAAGACTCAATGTAGTGTTGAAAGGTGGCATTATGTTACAAACGCTCATATGTTTGCCACAATATGGTTCAATACGCTGCTTCCATTTGTGCGATTAGCTGTTGATGTTGATCACTTGTTCATACTAAGCACACAGATGAACAGTGTAGATGGAAATTAAGCTGCAGGAGTGAAATGTTTGCGAGCAATTTGATACTGCTCTACCACCAGATTACAGTGCAGCTTCTTTCTTCAGGCTGTGAGACTCCTCAACTCCGCCTCTATACCTCCACACTCCTCCATATAAAATAGTTTGGTTTTTCTTACATAGCCTAAAGGGAATACAACTGCATTTCATTGTGCAACCCTCTGTTGACAATAAATTAACCTTGGTAATACTGTGAAAATATATCACTTTTCACAGCAACCATTTTTACTTGTCAAAGCAGGAAAACAAAGGTTTTGCTAATAACTAATTTCTTATATGGGCTAAAGTTTATAGACTCTTATGTTCTTTTCCGACACGTAACTTCGCTGCCTTCTTGGCCAGGTCACCATTGGAAAAAGAGATTTTTATCTCAATTGGTTTTTATCTGGTTAAATAAAGGTTCTATTCAAGTATCCCAGTAATAAACTTTATTATTAACATCTGTGCTTTCCCTACTGTGACATGTCAAAATGTGAATCCATTCCCGCTGACATGAATTAAAGCTGACCAAAGCCACTGCGAAAGAAAAAAATGACCAACTTTTAACAACCACCTTTCGAGCCTACACAAGTCGATTGATACTAAAAAGATTTTGGGTGGAGTGTCACTTTAAGTTTGTTCAGACTGTGGCCCTCTTTTCCACTTTTGTTAACTGTTCTTTTTCCCTCTCTCTTCTCTCTCAACAGTGTGCCCAAGGGCCGTTGAAAGCCCCCTTGGGGGAGTTTCATAAATACACACCGAACAAGAAAAGACTCCTGGACTATTGTTATTGTTTTTACACACTTTCTCCCACACACACACACACGCACACATACACACACACACACGCACACACACACACGCACACGTGCACGCACACACTTACACAGACAAGGACATAGAGAGAATGTTGGAGGTCCAAGAGGAGAGGCCAGCGGCGGCAGGTACAGCAGCGACACATTTCAACAAGAAGGAGCGAGGGAAGAAAGAGCGAGAGGAGGCCAAGGACGGTCGGGGAAATCTCTCGAACATCGGGAATCCTGTTCCTGGCTCCAGGAACGTGCGCACAAAAGCGCCGCTCACGCACACCGGCAGTCCTCACCAGCTCATCACTCCACCCTGTTCTGTAGTCCTGGGAGCCCCATCAATGCACTCCAATAGGCTAAAGAACTCCCCGTCCACCAACACGCAGAGGTGAGTGGACTCTCACACTGACCACCTGTGGGTCCGGTGCTGTGATGCAATTATGGAGTGCTGCAATAATACGCAAAGCACCCGTTTGTGTGTTGTGTGTGTGTGTGTGTGAGATCCTGATAATTGCTTTAACAGCCTAATCAGCCTAACACTGATCTGAATGTTGATTAAAATGATGAGTTTAATCCAGACTTTCTATGAACAGCAGCACAACTGCACCATGTTAAACAGATTGTTTTTATGGCTGCACGACATTGTTGTCGTCAAGTGACACTAAATCAAGTTTTTATCCTCTGCATTGTTGTTATGTACTACTAACAGCTGATGACTGAATCATGGCTCGACGTTGAGGCTTGTCGGGGACAGTGGACTTTTTTTGTAGGGCAAGTGCAAGAGAAATTTACTTGCCCCACCGCACAAGTTAAAAGTCACATAAACAGCGAGCAGCACCCGTCAGCAGTGTTGGGAGGGTTACTTTTAAAACGTATTCCACTACAGATTACTGAATACATACCTTAAAATGTCATTTGTAACATATTCCATTGGATTACTCAGTCTAACCTATTCTAAATACTTTGTATCACTTTTGGAATACTTCAAAATGGTCTTACTGAGCTCATTTGTCTGTCTCTTATATTTCCAAAAACACATTCCTGGCGGTGTCCTGGCTGTGTGTCTCCTCTCACATTGTCGTGTGGCAGGTGCACTGCACATACACAAGCTGTTGCACTTCTTATAAAAATCTGTTCATGTGAAATGCCTCATATGAACTTTACAGCAAATATAACAAAAACAAATTAGAAGGGCACTTGGAGAGCGCAGACCTCCACCAAGGTCATGCCCTACCTCACAATGTTAACAAAAGTGGAAAGAAAATGTGTATATCCACCTCGTGATTTGGATCCGCTCCAGAGTTTACTGCGTTAAGTGCTTGAGTGGAACTAGTGTACCAGTAATCAGCTGCTGTAATGATGATTATAACTAAATTAAATTAACTGAGTTGAGCTAGGGTAGCAAAGAAATGCAACCACCAGCAGTGACCAACACAGGGACAGTGGAAATGACACACTGCGCTTACCGTAGAACATCAGCAGGACAGGACCAGACACCACCACCCAACAAGTTTCATGAATATTGGGACAGTAGTTATTTTATAATCCTGCAGGCAAACAAACAAACAAACAAACAAACAAACAAACCAAACTGAAAACATAACTTCCCTTCAAAAATCCTTGGATTGGATTCCTGTTCATGATGTCAAAGTTCATGTGATTTTACTGTACAGATTTTGAGGAAAATTAAAGGGAAAGTCAGCTTTTATGACAGATCAAAGATGACTATGTGATGATATTTTAACTTTGGAGAGCTCCCTATTTAAAATAAAAAAAACAGTACAGTAGAATAACTTCACATTTTATTACCTAATTAAATCTATTAACTTAACAACAATTGTTTTACCCGGACAAGTGACATTTGTGCCTGGACAACTGAAAGTTAAATTTGCTTATCTGAAGGACAAGTGCCTCAAAACGTTTATATCGCGTTGCGAGCCCTCGACATAAAACGGAGGACCCTGCTTGAAGTACTCAGTCGTGTCTTCCCACATCAGTAACATATGAACACGCTTTACTGGGGAAGCTTCTGTCCAGTACTGTTTTAAATCATTTAAAAAATCATCTCACATTATCAAAAATGAATAAACATTAGCTGTCAATGTTTATTAACAGTCGGGAAGAGAGAACAAATACAGACACTTAACCCTCTGTTTAAAACAGAATGGTGTGGGAAAAACAGAAACACAGGCTACTTGTAATGTATGGAACCATTTTCTGTAAAAAATAAAATATTTTCTGCCCTTCAGCCAAGTCCAGATGCCAAGTTGGTTGTAGAATCATCAGGGACCAAAATTAGCACCGTTTACTAACCAACAGCTGGTAAAATATGCAAGTGGCTAGTAGATTTGCTTCACTCACCAATCTATTATCTGTATCTTATCTATATCTATTGAGTGGCTAGTAAAAGTTTAAACATTCACTGGCCACCCTGAGGGTCCTTCATCCCAGTCTTTATGTTGTGAATAGGGCTGCAACTAACAATTATTTCTCCATCAATCGATTCATTGTTTGGTCTATAAAATGTCAGAAAATGGTGAAAAAGTCCATCCCAGTTTCTCAAAGTCCAAGGTGATGTCGATATACGATATAAAACAGAGAAAAGCAGGAAATATTCATATTTGAGAGGCTGAAAACAGCATTTTCTGCCATTTTTTGCAAGAAAAATGACGATGAATCGATTATCAAAATAGTTGCAGATTATTTTTCTGACGATTGACTAGGGCTGTCCTCGACTAAAGAAATTCTCGACTAACACTCATACGATTTTGTCGACTAATCGATTATTTGATTTAATCGACAAATCTGTAAAACTGAGTTTCTC
>JAOVVB010154779.1:0-11743 GCA_028570985.1 Heterobranchus longifilis | reverse complement strand
AGAAATGGACAGACATGAAATGACAGTAAACGCAGCACGGTATGGACTCTGGCAGAGTTTAAAGACTGTTTCATCCAAATGAAAACGTCAACAGAAGAGTTATGGAGCAGAAAACCTCACTCAGCTGCGCTCATTGTGCATCTCTGCCAAGGAGAGGACGCACTTCCAACCGTAAGCTAACGGACTGCTTTTCTTTTTTTTCTTGCTGAACCAATACAGTAATTTTTAAATCAATATTTTACGTCAAATGATTGATTTCTTGAGTAAGTAGCCGCGTAATAAACAAGATAATGTAGAATGAACCGGTCATTATTGAAAATAAAGAATAAATATAGAAATAACCACCTACATTATCCCTTACTTAGTGCCTGTTGCTGATCTTATTATAAAAATAGTGCAAAACACCAGTGGGATGGTGTTTGGTGGGTTAACGGGCCATTATATATGGTGTCATATCATTCTAAAAACTGCCAGTGACTGGATACGTTCTGCTCCACCATTGGCTGAACACGTTTGCTAAGAATGGATCTGTGTTGGCATCTGTCTTTAGCCCTCAGGCGTCCTGTGAGCCTAAACCATGCCAGGAAAATACAACGCCATGCCATACCGGAGCTGCCAGGAAGCCTTCACCGTAACAAGCAAGCATGTCGACTCCTTTTGGCATGTGCCACATATGTTCTTACTCACTTGCTAATAATAGGATGACTCATGTGATCACATGACGCTTTCTGCTGCTCAGGAGAACACTTGCTGCTGCTCTCAACTCACAAAATTGCTTTTGATTAGTGATTACCTTTAATAACGTGATTGACTGTGCAACGCAAGCTGTCCGCAGTTTGAATTATTCTCCGCAAAGGTTTCTTCAGACTGTAACGAAAGTGCTGACTTATATGTGGGAAATTGATTTGCTTGTTTACTTAGCTGCCTGTTTCTTCTCGCATGTCACCTAATGCATGGACATCCCTGTCAAGAGGTATTTTTATCTACAATCAACTCAAGCTGACGTCTTTCTCTTAGATTTTCATGCCAACATCACATTAGCTTCTGCTCTAAGGACATTAGGGTCAGCAGTCCTCCGCCTCCTGTTCCAAACAGCTTAACTTGTACCTTGTATTACTGTGAACATACGGTTGCATTGCCTCAGTTTTCACACACACAGTTTCAATGTACAAAACTCTTACTGCGTTTAATCCTTAGCTTTAAAGACGAAATGCTATGCACATATGTAGTGTTTTTTCAGAATAGTCACCTCATGTTAGAGTAAAAACACAAATTCATAACCAGTATTTTGCTTTGTACAATATGTAGCATTTACTGCAAAATATCACAGGGAATCATTACTCGTGTTTCAAATACTCCTGTGTACTGTAGGCTGCAACAAGCCTTTCTCTTGTTGCTATTTATATCATCTAAATATAAGAAAATGCAACAGGCATGATACATGATGCAGTGTCTATGATCTCGAGTGTTCTGATACTTTGAGCCAACAAACTGAAAATAATACATTTTGCATATTGAAATTCTGTTGTGAAAATCAAGGAAAAGCAAATGTTATAAACTGCAATATGAATGTGGATATATTATCTGGATATTATTACATGGTTTTGTTGAATTCTGATCCCATCTCCTCCTGAGTCCTGCTGCAGCTGTCGATCTCTGCTTATACACCGAGGAGCACACCGCTGCTCGCCGGCCAGGACACACCTTAGGACGGATCGACATATTGCAGAGAGGTCCGCTGTTTGAAATACAGTTTCGGGACATTTTTTGGAGGTTTACATCGTCCAAAAGCACCGGTCGCTTTCGCCTCAGCTCCCAGCACGGACAGCGCACCGCACCGCGCTGCACTGTGATTGTTTGTTTTTTTAACTTCTCTAATGGGATATTGCTGAAAGGGCTGAAAGTTGTGCGCTCCCCGGGGTCCGGACATGTTAGAGGACGGTGCTGGTAAACGATGCAAACCTCCAAACTGTCCCAAAACGTATTTCAAACAGCGGACCTCAGCAACACGTCTATCCGTCCTGCAGAGCGCTGTGGCCAGGAGGCAGTTTTAGCAACAACCTTATTTTTTGCACTTTGAGCACAAAATTAAGGTATTTGTCAAAACATATTTGGCAAATGATGTGGCTCATCAACATTGTCACTTAATGGCTCAGAAAAATATGAAATTTAAGGGGTTTAAGCAGAAGCAATAAAATCATTTTTAAATCAATGTTTTGTGTGAAATTATTGATTTCTTTAGGCGTGTAATGAGGGGGATAATGTAGAGCGAGTGGGTCATTATTGTTTATTAATCCTGCATCACCCTGTCGGGGTTAATTTTGCAATAATTACCCCTTACATAAACATGCTCACAGCCTTGCATTTACACCTGCCTGCTGTTTCTGTTTCTCATCTGCATTCTGTAATGGATCTTATTTTATATGTGCAGTATGCCGAGCAGGCAATTAGGTAAAGAGGTAACAAGCGTGTATACTGTCAACAAAAACAAACATGGCAGGCGTACATTTACCAAAGGCAATGTTCAGTGTCCAGCCTGCACTTCATTTTTCTTTTGATATGGAAAAGAGACATATTTTCAGATTTTTTATAGGTGTAGAAGATCACACACACCTGCTCTGCAATCTCCTGCAAGATCTTCATGTAACAGTCATCACATACTACTAATATTTGGGAATTGTCCTTTCATGTTGTCCTGGAGACCTATCAATCTGCACTCGTGATTTTCCTTCTGTGTGGGCACATACTTTTTCAATGATGCATGCAAACTACTTTAACGACATTTACACTCGTCTGACTCTGGCAGATGTCCAATCGTTATGTAGCCAGGCCACCTCCACAGCAAGAGCCACTGCTTTGCATAAAGAAGCTTACTTTTTATAAATCTCCTACGATTAAGCAAAACATACAGATAAGTATTTAAGAGCCTGACTGAGGAGACAGAGCCCCGGTGCTGTCAATGTTTTACCTCTCTGTAGTCAGAGTGGCTGGGGAAACCAGTTCATGGGATGATAAGCACATTCAGGGTGACGCTGTGTGTAGCGTGCATTCCTAAGAGGTGTTCCACGCTTAAATAAATACTCACTGCAGCTATGTTTACCCTCACTCACAATGCCCATACTGCCACATGCTTAACAACTGCCAATGGCCATGTACAAGCCTTATCAGGGATTTAGATTAGCTGCTAGAGGTAAGTTTCAACTTAGACACAAAGTGTTTTATTTGTGAATCAACACCAGTCTACCAGTGAAACTAGTAACAGAAAGTGTGCCACACGTTCAAGGACACCTCAATTTACCACTTCCATTGTTTTTTTTATTTTTCAATGAATTCTACAGTGTCCTTTCAGTAGAAGTTTGCTGCTGTACGTATAAAGCAAAGAGACATTGGATAAGAAAGTATAATTGCACCAAGGTTTTTTGGTAAATGCATCAAATGTCAGCTCTGCAACACAAAGCAGCCCAGTCTTGTTAAGATGTCCTGAACTATGAGTCACTCCTGCTCAGACAAAGTGTACTTATTTATGTCATAAGAATCTGTTTCCTTTTCAATTTGCTCTATTACAACAACATGTGAAGAACGGGCACAGAAATGTTTCGCTGGTTAAACCGAGAGCCTGTAGGTTAGTTTGCTCTGTAATCTACTGAGTAAACATTATAACATGTCAATGAACTCGAGGGGAAACTGGAGCGAGCCAATGGGGTGGTTTCTACTCTCAGTACTGATATTCTCAGTTTCGTCGATTTAACAAACAAAATGCCATATTGCCAAGTTTACAGCATAACTGATTTAGAATTTTCTGAATAAAACACACAAGCACTATTACCAACCAAAGAAAGTGTTCTGTATGCAGGGAACAAAATTACATTTTTGTCCACCGGCCAAATGTTCAAACTCTGCAGCCACTCAATAGATTACCATTGTTTTCTGGCTAGTAAGTGAAGCAAATCTACTAGCCACTTGCATATTTTACTAGCATTTAGCTAAAAAAAAAAAAGCTAATTTTGGACTCTGTCTATATGATTCCATTGAAATGAAATAAAAAAGCATTTTTTTAAATAAGTATTTTTGAGCAATTATATTGATAACGAACGAGAAGTAGAGTTCAGGAAGTAAACGACAAATTTGTAATTATACAAAAGTGCTAGCAGTTTTAAAAAAAAGAAAAAGGAAATTAGCCATTTTTCCACCATTCATCTCATGTTTACAGTTCATATTTTGTCTTGGTCAGAAGTGATCACATTATCTTTTTGGGTCAACCAAAGACATTCACAAATTTATACCATCCTGTTCAACAAGACTGAGTCTGAAACATGATGTTTACCAGGTATAATGTTGCCATGCAAATCATCTTAATTTAACGTGTCAGTATGCTAACATTTGCTAATTAGAATAAAACAAAGTACAGCTGAGGCTGATGGGAATGTCATTAGCAGTTCTTTGGTCATAACCAGAAGTATTGGACAAACTGAAATTTTGACCTGGCGCTGGCGCTGCATACAGTCAGTAGATGAGCAAAGTGATTACAATTCATCCTAAGAGGGACACAGATGTGTGTACCAAATTTCATGGCAATCCATCCAATAGTTACTGAGAAATGTAACTCAAAAACACAAATATCAAATTCAGGGCATCACCAAAGTCATTTGGGTTTCGTCTTCTATATAGGAACCATTAATGTCTATTCAAAATTTCATGGCAATCCATCCAATATTTGTTGAGATATTTCAGTCTGGACCAAAGTGGTAAACAGATGATGGCTTAAGATCCATGGAGAGAGAACTTGAACTTTATATTTAAAAAACAGCTGCACATCGACTTTACCAATATCATGAGGCTCTACCAGAATTATGAAAAAACCAGTGACAAAATCCTCTTACATTAATTAGCTTTCAACAAACATAACTCATCGGGTTTTATCAAGCATCAACAGACGAGAGAAAAAGACCCGGAGCGTCCTTGTGCCTCAGTTGGCAAGAGGTGCATGCACGTCCTTGAATCTAGTTTTCCCTGTTTTCTCTTGTCACACAATAAAACACTGTATTCCCAGAGTGGGTCGAAAAAAAAAAAGTGAACCCATACATGTTCTTTTGGTGTTCCATTTACATGGACAAGACATTTAATAAAAGACGAGCCAGAAAATACAAGAGCTTCTCTGTGTCCCAGTGTGCTCAACACGTTTGATAGCAGCATGTTGCAGTTTTAGTCGTGCTCTCTTTATCAAATAGCGGTGGCAAAATTTGGCAAGAAGAGTGAGGCAGGAGAGTTGAAAAACAGTTTAGTTAGCTGACAAAACACAAAAAAAACATGTCCCTTTAGGTAACAACAATAACTAATGCAGGGCTGCAACATCAAGCATCATAATCTAGTCTGGATTCTGTCACTTATTTAACTCTGCCTACTTGGTGTTTATGCAAAGTTCTGGCTTCTAAAAGTAAATCATCATTAACATGAACACAAGTCTATTTTTACACCTTTTCAACCACAGACTGTATAAAAGAAGTGACGTCACCCATTTGTTTGTGGACTACCGTTTTGAAGCCTCGAATTTAGCATTTTGACGGTCGCCATCTTGGTTTTCTTTGAGCCAGAAGTGACCATATTTGCATGACAGCCACCTGTGACGACACCCACCTGTCACTCAAAACGGCCACGCCCTTAATTATGCATAACATTTTGTCTTAATATAACTTAAACGGGTGCGTTATATAAAAAATTCATGCCCAGTACAGTTGTCATGAATTAGCTATAAACACCAAAACGTTTTTTGTACCAGGATGCAAATATTTTAACATGGGCCTCTATGGGGATTGGAGCCAGCCTCAAGTGATCTCCCGGAGCTTACCGCTTGTTTTCGACATACAATCAGTCATTATGGCGGCGAAGAAGCATATTATTCTTATTCTCATTCTCATTTAACGTAACCGTCAGTTTAGTAGTGGCGACGGTGACGTTGGCCGCAAAATGCTTATGTGTTTATAGCCTAACGTTAGCTTTTTACTTCTGGTGATTGCATTTACGCTTCTAAAATCATAAAAGTGGTGTTCATATATGGAGAGATTGTCTTGCTAGACAAAACGTTTAAGTATCATCAACTTTACAATAACTTTACAAACTCTACAATATGGGACTTTTAGGTTGCATACTTGATATCTTATCACCGTGACTTTATTCATACTGTTCATAGATTTGATTTGAGAGCGGTCAGGTGGGTTGGAAGACCGTATGTAGGTCATACAGAGTTTAAAGGGGTGATTATAGCCTTTGTACAAATGTTCTGACACTACAGTACAACTTGCATAAAGCACTATATAGATCCCTTTGTGGTTGTGTAGATGCAAGCACTCTTGTTTGTCTGTTATGGAAACCCTGTAATCAAAATAGAAACATTTCCAGGAAGAGAAAAAGAGATTAACAAAGTGTTCACAGTTGCCAGGTTTGGCTCCTGTTTCACCAATTATCTTTGAGTCCGCTCCATCTGTCAGTTAGTGTAAAAGCAGCCAAATGAGATGCAGATGTATAAGGGAAATGCTATGGTTTTTATGTTTATTATATGCAGAAAATTTCAGTTACACGTGTTTGGTGTCATTTGTGGGATGTGATAAGTATTTGTTACACATGGTAGAAGCAACATATTGTGGTGGTTTCATTTTTTATTTTTATTTTTTTAAGCTGTTCTCCCCCTGCTCGATGACTGGAAGGTGGCAGGCTGTCAGAAGGATTTTAATGTGTCGAGGCAGCATGTGACAACTCCATTCTCTATGGACTGTGTTCCTTGCTGCGGCTTAAATCTCTTATTGAATGGAGAATCTTAACCCAGTTGATGTCACCAGGAAATTATGTTTATTCGTTCTAAGAATAAATGCTGAAGAGTCTGCTCCAGTTTGGTGATGGGCCACAGTTTCTTTTCGTTTTTTTTATTATCACCATTCCGTCAGCTAAGCTGTGTTCTCATCTATTACTATTTAGTGTCTTTCTTTCACTGTGATTTACATTATGCATATTTCTTGCTTCTCAGATGGGATGTAGCCATATTTATTTCATGAGTGACACATTCTCAGAATCAAAAACATTTGACTGCTGACTGAAAATGTTTCTGTAAAGCAAGTCTCTATGAACAATCTTCATTCAGTTAGATGCAAAGCGACAGAATTTTCCATCACCAAAAATACAAATGAATTTACAATCTGTGGTGTTCTGTCATTGTCATTGACTTGTCATTCACCCAGAAAGAAGTAAAAACCTGAACGTGGCTGTGATGTGTGTGTGATCTGGTGGTGTGTCTTATCACAGGTCTTTCTCTCTTTTCTGAAGCTTACTGCAGCCAACCATTACTACAGAGCTTTCGTTCGTTTGGTCTCCGGATGTACAAACTGATTGATGATGTATGACTTAAGGAATACGCTTCAAAATAGTTAAAGGAAAGGCTATTTATTTCTGCCAAAGCTAGAGAGGAAAACGTGAAAAGTAGATGAAAAATTGCTGTCTGGTAAGATCTCTGTAGCCAAAATGTTACAAATTACGCTGGGTTAATTAACATTGTAGATTCTTTTTTTTCCTAATAAAACAGTTATAACAGGCAACAATATGTCACTGAGTAGAAGTGACTTTAATATTCATATTCAAAATGTCACCTCATATTGTCCTGATTGATGAATATAAGTGGGAAAAGTTATCTACACTTAAAGTGGGAATCCTTAAGATTTCAGCCCTGGTTGATTTGATGACACCCTATTTACTGGTGGCAACAGCAAATGCGGTTTAATACTACAGGTCCCAGAATACTGGGGGCAGCAAAACAAACTACTGTATTTTGCCTTTTTCCATCATTCTGTGAGCAACCGTGATCTGATTTTATGCTGCAAACGGCATGAGTCTGCGAACAGCGAAAGTGAAAGTAGTTGATTAACTTGCTGAGAAGCCTGTTGCCTGCAGCTCTTCATCCAACAGCTCACTGTTTCTGCTCCTGGTCCATTACTCCCTGCAATATTTAAAACTCATCCGCTGTCAAAAAAATGCCCAAAATGACTGTCTTGTTAGGGTTGGGTACGTACTTGGCAGGAGGCAATGTTAACCTGCCATTAGTTAATAACTAGATTAAACGCGGTTAAAAAGCTTAAAACTAAACACCGGTACGTGCAGAAGTCAGCAGCTTAAGTTACCGCACTAGCATAGTAGCAAGATGGGCCACCAAGGCCACTGCTGGAGTTGGAGATGGAGAAATAACATAACTGTAAAATCCTTGTGCTTCCCTGAAGTCACAGTGTTGCTGTGATCTGAGTAACTCAGGCTGTTGTACAGTTCCCTTCTGCCATCAGTTTGTTCCCAATCGACTGGTGAAATAAGTTATTATATTTTTAAATACATGTAAATGTGACCATGTGGCCTTAGTGTGGTACATAATATGGCAGCAATATCACACTTGATACCATGTAGCCTATTTTTGTAAAGAATTATTTCAGGCACCGTTTAGACACTGCCACCGGTGCCAAAAAACAAACAAACGATATCCAACCCCAGTACTCGTATCAGTACTCAGTATCGGCAAGTAAGCAAATGTAAGTTTAAGGTATCGGTGCATCCCTACAAGCAACACTTCATGACTCCTGAATAAGATGAAAATTGATTTATTGAGAAACGTTTTGGTGCACGCAGAGCGGACTCAATGATACTCCTGGTCCGAGGCTGGTACAAATCCTCGCAGTATGCACTGCCGGTGTCAGAGGTTGTCTGAGCTCACCCAAGCGTACAAGCATGTGTTCCACCACCTATTAAAAGCCTGTTCAGCGATGCTCTCGGCTTCCCAGTTGCTCTGTGTTGATGAGCCTCTAGGTCTGAATTCCTCAAAAAAGGCCTTAGGTTTTAAGGTATTAAAAAGTTCATTTAAAATGTAATTTACGAAAGTCTTGAATATGTTGGTTATAAAATGTTTTATATCTGATTGCAGGCTGTTGGCAGTTGTTGCACACATTAGCTAAAAGTGGGATTGTTGTGACAGTGTTCTGTGCTGCAGGAGGCTGTTCCTAATCCTTTTTTTTTTTTAGAGAGTTTTAGTCAGCACCATCAGACCTGTAGCAAATACGGTCACTACTGCTATACATTAGCAAGGACGCTCATCAAAAGTGTCGATTTTTAGCAAAAACTTAACTTAAATAATGTTTAATTGGTTAAGATCATCAATTTTCTGCTGCTCATCTGGCTTCAGGTCACATTAATTGATTAATTATATTTTTAGGATTTATACAGTTATATACAGTTGGTATCTCCTGACAAAAATGTGATATAAATGTCACTAAATGAATGCCCTCAATAAATAATTGTAGGCCTTATTTTTCCTGTTGGGGTTCTGGAACCGGTATTACATTTTATTAACACCATTAATGTTTTTATTACTATGCATGTTGCAGTGCATTAATTTCTTCTCTTTGTTGTGTGTCTCTGTCCAGGTTTGGCCTCCGGTCTAGAGATCACATCTACGGGGCCGACATCCATCGAGAAGGCCAGCGGTCAGAGTGTGAAGCTGGACTGCCAGTTCTCTCTGGGCCCTGAAGACTCTGGACCGCTGGACATTGAATGGAGCTTGTTGTCCTCTGACAACCAGAAAGAGGACAAAGTGGTATGTGTAGATGTTCCCCACAAACACTGAAAATCCAGCTTTATTTCAAAGATAGCATATGAAAGCAGCGCTTCCTGTAAGTTTGTGGAAGACTTAGGTGTGTGTATTTGGTGGGGAGTTTGGGGGTGCTCCCCAAAAAGTTTTTTTTTTTTTCGTTTTCCACTTCAAATTATGCAATTTCACATAATTTTGGACCATTATCACTGTGTACAAATAAACTGTGTACAAAAAATTGGAAAGGCTAGAGCAGATAATAAACAACACCCAAAAAGCCTTTTTTTATTTTTTGTTATTCATCCGACTTAGGTGCTGCCCAAAACGGCTTGGGTGCTACAGCAAGCACATAATGGTAGGGAAAACCCTGGAAAGTACAGTTGGCAGTCGACTTTTATTTAGTCATTTTATCTGCATTCAGAGGAGTCGAGCTTTGCTGTTGTCTTTTGCTAGGGAGCCGATGGGATCTTTTCCAACCTGGTTTTGTGTATGCAGCTTTAGAACTTCTTTCACACACAGAAATCAGGGTTTTATTTTTTTCAGACATTAAAAATCCCTCGTTTGTTTGCCGTGTGTATGGGTTTTGCCCTAACCCGTTCTGCTGTGGTGGTGTCTGTGAAATGCAATACTCTATGCTGGGTGTGTATTTCCACGAAGTATTGCAGTGTAACATGGGAAGTATAGAAGACAAATGTAATTTGAGCCACGTGTACGTGAACGTGTTCTATTGAGCATTTGGTGTGTGCAGTGTTCTCACAGACACATAGTGGGAGCGATGAGAGCTCTCTTTATCTCAGGCGTCTCTTTCCTTTCCAGCATGGCCCTCAGCCATGGAAAGGGAGGACTACACAACTCTACAGGATCCCCACATGCCCTTGGGGCTTTCACAGACATAGAGACAGATTCTTGCTACAGATCGTTCCAGTGGTGTGATCCTCTCCCTTGGCTCTCGACTCCCCCTCCTCCCACCTGTCACAAAGCCTTCTCATCCCTCTCCTCCACTCTTTTTTACCCTGTATCCTGTGGCTTTAGGTCTTTTTTTGGCCCGAATGTTAGGAATAGGTCACAGGCTCATCATTTGATTTCTCTGTCTCTGTCATCCACCCACTGTCCTCTCTGTCCACTGACCCGAGCAGTCCGTTTCTCACCCAGGTAGACCTCTGCGCTCCTGCTTCTGGTCTTGTGCCATTATGGAGACTTCAATTACCCCCGTCTATTTGTTTTTGACCTACTTTTTTTAATTTATTTTTTTACTCTGAATCATTAACTGGAGTAGTGGAGTAAAGGCAGAGTTAAACAGTCTATCATTATCATTATTCTCTGGTTCTTATGATGAAATATTGATTTCAGTGCTTTTTAAATTTTTGAGATTTTTCAATGTCTCAATAATGCTACAAGGGAGCGCAGATTTCAGTGTGGGTGGTTCTCCAGTAGGACCTCTTTATCTTCATCTCTGAAAGCAGCTGTAGAAATATATCAAATGCTGGTTCCACTGTTTATTTTCTTTATTACATGCCATTTTACTGAGGTCTCTCTGCACACCCATTAATGTTGCCAAACCTTTGTAGGAATTTAAACAGGCCAGACATCTCTCTCTGAACGTATTTGTTCTCCTTGACCTATCAGATTTTGCTCGCTATATACACACACGCTCGCATTCGTATAGCCTTTAACCAATATGAAGGCATGCTCAGAGTAAATTCATTGTAATTAGCGGCATATTAACTCCAAGGGGCTGCTTTAATATATGTGACAGTGTTAAATGGGATTAGGCCGATCTGCGAGGACCAAAGCTACTAGGTCAGGCAAGGAGATGAGAATGGAGGCTAAACTTTATAGCCAGAGGCTCCCAGATGCTCAGAGACCATGGTGAACCTTTGCTCACATGAGATGAGCAAATCCAGGCCGCTCTTAAAGGAACAGCCACTATCAGATAAAACTTTAAAGTGGAGAACTATGAGCTTATTTATGCAGCGATAACCTCAATTCACCGTATGGGCTGACTGATGCACTGATAAGCCCAACTATCCAGATGGGATGTTAAATGGTAAATGGACTGCGCTTGTATAATGCTTTTCTAGATTTCAGACTACTCAAAGTGCTTTTACGCCACTAGTCATTCACCCATTCACA
>JAOVVB010154749.1:0-11743 GCA_028570985.1 Heterobranchus longifilis | reverse complement strand
TGTAGAATATGATTTGTAGTCCGGGACGTCTCTGCAGCACCACAATACTTTGTTCAGAATTATATTTTCACACATAGTTCATGTTTAACAAATATTGCACCTCCTGCGATTTGAAAATTGCAGTAGGTCATATTGCGATTTCGGTAAAATTTCGATTAATTGTTCAGCCCGAGTTCCTACACATTTTCTTGGCCTCCCCCATGTTGGAGATGTCAAATGATTTCACACAAAGTTTGCATCTAGCTTTCTTTTCTTATTTGGAATCCTTCCAACCAGGTTTTATATTTGGGATCGTCACACCCGCTCTCAGAAAACGTGCATTTCCACATTGTGGCCGTTTGTTGTGTCAAATATCTCCGCCCAAAGAGGAAGTAAACTAACTGCTGCTCCCTAGAGTCGTATTAGTTTCTCTTATAATATTTTATTATTGTGTATTATTTATTATCTGCCCCTCATATTCTTTTGTTTCTTTCATTAAAAAAAAGATAGTCTGTTTACCTTGCTGATAACATTGATGCATAATTCATAAGTGGTAAGAGAAGCTTAATATTTGGTTATTTGTGACGCTATGTGCAATTCAAACATTTTGCCTCATTTTCTTTTAAACTAATTTGGTCGCAGATGTTTGGATTTGGTACTGTAATTTGTATTTTCGAAAACAGAATGAGGTAATAGTCTGGAAACACAGACCTGGAAATGACTAAAATGCAATGCATACTTTTCCATACTGCGTAGGAACCCTGTATTACCTGTGGTGTTTTTGCTGCACATCGCAGTGACATTGTGAGCCGTTTTGATTCCGTATGATAAAGTGCCATCAGTTTCCACAGTTAAAACTGCACAGTTCTTTGGCAACGTGTCACAGAAAAGAAAGCAAAGGCGCCCTTTGATATTCACGAGTTTAAAAGGGCTTGCAGCTATGAGTAGTCTACATCTGTTCTCCAAAAAAGTCTCTGGGATCCTGAAACTAAAGCAACGTTTGCATGGAACCTTCTGTTGCAGGCTTAAATGGGCAAAATGTTGATTTCGGCCACAACGTTATGTTTTTTAGGATGTTTCACTTAATTATTAGAAGCAGCGTTTAGAAGTTATTCGACTATTCGATCAGAAAGATAATCACAAACTATTTTGATAATCAGTTAGGCCTGCATGATATGATATGATATTCGGTAACGGTCATATAATCGATTAATCGTTAAAGTAATTTTTCATGCAAAAATGTCAGAACATTTTGTTTTCAGCCTTTCAAATATGGAGATTTTCTGTTTTTCTCTGTTATGTTATTTTCTGACATTTTATAGACCAAATGATTAATCAAGAAAATAATCGGCAGATTAATCAATAATGAAAATAATCGTTAGTTGCAGCCCTAGACTGAAAATAATAGGCAAATCATTATTGTATATGGAAAATACATTTGTCAAAACAGAGATTCACACCAGGAATATATCTGTAGTTTATTCACAAATCTTGCAACATCCCCCCCTCGTCATCTTTTGACCTCATGTGTAATCCTGATCAGCGCGCTGAGAACCACTGCCCTACATTTCCACAATCATTAACACGCTCACGAATTCTTCAGTGTGAATAGCAGCTGTAACACATAATCCTGACCCCCGCGTGAGGACTATTTTTGCCAAGAATACTAAATGGGACATTATTCAAAGATTTATTCAGGTATCTGTTGACTCTCAGAGGCGAGATCAGTCTGTATGGCTCTAAAAAAGCAGGTTTTTATGATCATGTTGCATTACGTGTTATAACTTCTTCACCTTTTTTGACAGCGAGAAAAGAAAACGTGTAATGCAGGAATAGATTGCTGATTGAAAGTGGCCGTCACTCCCAGACACACGATCAGTGCTGTTGTCTTCTGGATGTTGTTATTGATTTTCCTAAGCACAGGGCTTGAAATTATCTGCAGCTAACCATCACGTTAAATAAGCCGGCAATTTGAAAAGAATGAAGATTGGATTTACAAGCACCAAAATGTCAAGCTTATTCTGCAATATGCAAACACAATTTTGTAGGAGAGTGGCTCTGATATGACTTGCCTGTTATCTGCCTGTGCTCATTTTGGTTTCCCAATATTTGTTGATTATTTTAAGTGGGCTTTCATTGGCATTCCAGTGGGATTTGGTTTGTCTTCCCCATTCAGGAAAGTAATTAATTTCTAAAGTTGTATCCTGACTTAAAAATGCATTTCACTTTCTTTAACCAACTCCAAATTAATGCTCAATCTTCTCAAGGCAACGACTCAGTGGATCTGCTAAGAATATTGTTATGACTGTCGACTAGACTTTACAAATATATCCTCTTGTTTAAGTTCCAATTAGGGCTGCACCATCATGGTCAAAATGATAATCATAATTATTTTGATCGCTTTTGAAAGTGCTACTTGAGGTTCAGATTATGATTTGATTATGATTTATGATGTTTGCATATGATTAGTTTTTGCTTAACTTAGCGTAAATCCGAAATGCCTCCAAACAACGGCCGATGATCCGTTTCGAGGGACTAGCTCTTCTCCGTCTTCTCCAGACATTTGATTTTTACTTTGTCCGTATGCTCTCTGTTGTATATTACTCTTCTACTCTGGTCTGTAACATTCAGGAAAGTTTTTGCCAGGCTGCCGCTGCAGCACGCAGAGGCATGACAGCTCCCCAAAAGTGAAGCTAAAACATCCCGATCGCCCCCCTGGTGGCTGGCTGTTAGCTTAGTGAGCGCTTGATTTGATATGCAGTGGAGTTTTCTATTAGCGGAGCACGCATTTTAAATATCAATATCGCAGTCGATCATGTTCACTTAATTGCGGGAAGCCAAAATCGTGATCTGGATTCATATTGTGCAGCCCTGGTGCATGTAGTGCCAAACTGCTGCTCCTCAGGAGAAGAGAAACATTTGTTCCTGCTCCCCGAGTTGACTTTTATACAAATTCTCTGTCCGGTTTATTGAGTTAGTGGAAGGAAAACGTCGACTGAAGAGTGTATGTATGGTGAGGCAAATGTGTGTGTACGGGAGGTTAGCGTTCCTTAGAAGCAGTCCATTTTTTCCCCATCTTGGTTGTGTCAGGCAATAGTCTGTTCTGACAGCAGAGTGAGGGGAGAAGAAGCATCTATGTCAAGCAAATAATGAGCAGGATACTTGGGTATAGCAGCGCAGACACACTTTCAGACTCGCACACTTACATCCCATCTCTCTTCCAATGGTCGGCGTCAAAACTGCCGCTGCTTCACTTGACTGGAGCTTTGTTAAAGTCTTGATGGATGCTCAGTGTGTCATACAGGATGTTGGCTTTTAGTAGTCCACTACAGCGGAGTGTGTTTGGACTAGTTGTCGACCAATATGGGTTTTTCAACGGCCGATATGATATTTAGAGAGCAGAGCGGCCGATGGTCGATTTATAGTGCCGATTTTGTTTTTTAGGTTGTTTTTCTTTGCATGTGATTAAAATAGCCTACAACAATTTAAACTTGCTGAACTTAAATGAACATTTATTGAACACTTATTCAGCAGATAGCAGCATCTCTGTTTCTGAAATATATAAACGTACATAAATAAAAACAACGTTGGTGCACAGGAACACCGAGCAGCATCTCTTTGTTTTTGGTCCTTTTGTAGATCTGCGTCAGTCGTCATGTTTCCAGAAAAGAGAAAAAACACTCAGGGATTTTTTGAGTTAGTTGAAAGAGAGTATCTGTAGAAAATGCTCTTTAAAATTGAACTATCATTCTTTTTTTAAATGGTGCCTTTTGTGTTCAGTTCAATTTGTTCAATAAAATGTCAAAAATAACAAGCAATTTGTTGTATTTTAGCAGTAAGAGCAGCAGAAAGGCATATCGTCATCGCAATATTCAACAACGTTATCGCATATTTTCCTCATATTGTGCAGCCATATTTGGTACAGATCCTTGGAAAAATCACACCATGATCATTTTAATGTT
This sequence comes from Heterobranchus longifilis, assembly GCA_028570985.1. Taxonomy (NCBI): domain Eukaryota; kingdom Metazoa; phylum Chordata; class Actinopteri; order Siluriformes; family Clariidae; genus Heterobranchus; species Heterobranchus longifilis. Next base: position 7,802 of record JAOVVB010154749.1, on the reverse strand, counting down.
TTTCAATGAAAATGAGCATAATGACGGAAAAAATGATCATTCCCTCCAATATCGGTTATTTTTCCTGACGGAAGCATTCCTCACACACACACACACTCTAAAAGTGGCCAGAGTGCTAAAGTGATTGCAATGCAAACTTGTTTATGCATAAATCCGGGTTTTGTTGCAAGATTTTTAAAAAGGCTATAATTCTTGAAGTTGTTTTGGGTGAGTTGAAAAGGTGATATTCAGTGTAAGGTAAAAGACAGTTGGATTGTAGTATTTGTGCCATCTGCTCCTGTAGCGTTTGTGTACCATCTGCATGCACACTCACTACAGCAGCTTTACCAGGTTAATTGAAGATTCAGCCCAAGAGCCGTTGGAAAACTGCCTAATGTGCTCTAAAACTATCACAACACATTGCCTTATTTCTGCTCTTTCTTTCAGCTGATCCTGCTGCTTGCTCGCACGTTATTTCACCTGCCTCTCCTCTTGTTTGGGCGCAGCAGATTTGGATTTTTCTTAGGAAAACACAAATCTGAAAGCTGTAATTACAACCACTTTCATTGGCTCTGCTAAAATGCTCATCATCTGGGTGGGAAACCTGCAAAACTGGCAGCTCTTAACACCACCGCAGATGGAACATGATGCACAATCTCAGCCCCTTTTGTCAGTGCAGTGGCGTTACTCCATGTAGGAAACAAAGAAAAGCATCCAGTGATATTCACCAGCTTTTGATTGTTAATCCCAAAACAAGAGAAGTTTGATTTAACACCAGACATGTCAGCACTTTCACTGATGCCTTGTACGATCTTCCACTATCTCAAACAACGCTTTGATATCAGTTAACACCTCAGAAAGGATGTTTTAGTGCTTCTGACCCCTTTTTAAAATACGGTCTTTGCTGTAGTTAAGTGCTGTGAAAATAAAAAATGATGTTACCACCTCAGCTCTTTTTGAAAAGCCAGCAAAATTATAGGGAGTAGCAGCTATTATGTGTGTTCTTTCTCTCTCTTTTTTTTGCTCCCCTTCTGTCTTTTTCACACACAAAAAAACATGACGTCTATCTCAAAGCAGATTAAGCCGTACCAGAAGTGGCTGCTGGCACAGCAACACGTTAGCTAGTGCAGCAGTGTGGGAAAATGGAGAATAAGTCGTGATTGATCTTCCTACCAGGCACTTGGCTGGAGCTGTGATCTCTGCCTGAAACCCCCCCGACTGACTGTCCAGCAGCTTATGAAATATTCAGCGTTGGGACGGTGTCCGGTTACCTGCAGCAGAAAAAAATGTAGTGCCATCCTCGGTTATTATAGGCCGGTTTCCTAGACTTAGATTATTCTTTGTTTAATGGATTCGAGTTACCACGGCAACTTATTAGCCATTTCACAGCCGTGCCAAAGGTAATGACTATTTTGGCTCCGGCTGTTTTATCTCTCCTGCAGCCGTGCAGGCCGGGCCTCCTCATATCACAACAGTTACAGGACACGAGAAAGCTAACACACACACTTTTTTTATTTGCTGCTTTCTCCTCGGTCAGGAGACCTGATGTCAAGCCCCCGATGATTAAGTGCTATTTCCCCGGCCGGGCTCTCCCAGCGGACTAGTGTCAGGCGTAGCAGGGGAGTCTGCCAGTGTGTGAATCCAAGGTGTGTGCTGCGTGGTGTGTGCGAGGCGGGGAGCGACAGATCTTTTTCAGGGCACCTGGGGCGTGTGTAGATGAGCGGAGATGGGAAGGAGCATCACGACACCGGCTAGCACAATGGAAGGCATAGAAACAGCCCAATTTCATACCAGATTGAGTAGTTTTTTTGTTTTTACATTAGCATCTAATTTGAATATAGGCCCATTTGTAAAACCCCTTTCCCACTGGCCAAAAACCCACTAACACCCACTAACATCTGGCTTTTGTCTTTAGTGGGAAATAAGGCTGCACTACATGAGGAAAATATACAATAACATTGTTGAATATTGCGATAACGATATTACTTGTGATAAATTATCAGTTCTGCCTTCTGCTTATTGAATTAAAAAAACTGAAAGGAAGTTATTTCTGACATTTTATTGAACAAATTGAACATTGAACTGAACACAAAAGGCACCATTTACAAAAAAAAAAAAAAAGGAATGATAGTTAAATTTTACAGAGCCGTTTTCTACCAATACTCTCTTTCAACTCACTCAAAAAATCCCTGAGTGTCTTTCGTGATATGTCACAGTCTTTTGCGATGTGTTCATTGCGAAAGTTGATATTGTGGTGACGATTAAAAAATGTGTTTCTATGTTCCATGTAAAGGTCACATCCCAAATTGTATTCAAACCAACAAGACTTTAAAAACAGGATACTAGAGTGTATGTAAACACACTTGTTACTGCCACCAAGGAGGTTATGTTTTGGTTTGTTGGGTCACATGACATGGTAGCTATTGAAAAAGAGTTTTCCATCAAAATATTAATATAAAATATAGGGGCCAACAGATATGGAATTTTTGAAGCCGATACCGATTTTTAATGGGAAAAATGAACCGATATGGCGGCCTATAAAGTGAATTTTTGAGCTGAAATGATAATAGACCTTTTCTATGTGGATTGTACACAGATTTTGCACCAATATAATGATGCAGAGGTACTGCATAGTACTAATAGTACTGTAGTGTATGTCAGTCAATTGCTGACCATTTAAATAAAGAACTACATTTCTAAATCCCTTCAACCATTGTTTTCTGCATTATATGTTCCGTAAAAAAAGTTTTCATATCAGCACATATCAGACAACATATAGACAGATACCGATAGATACTGATATGTCTGTGACAGGCCAATATCGGCCGATATTATCGGCCTGGCTCGAATAAAATAGAAGAAGCACTGATCCAATAAAAAGAGGTGTGTGTCATTTGTCCAGTGTTGTAATAATATTTGGTATGGATTTGGAGTCACTGGGTGACATGGAAGCCATTGAAAGAAACTGCAATTATTTTCTATTAAAATATGTATGTAAAATTAATGAGTTTCACAATAGCAATCAAAGTAGGTTTGTTATATGAGATCTATTTATTTATTTAAATAACAATTCTCACTAATATTGGCAGGTCTGCATGAAGATATTGAAAATAACATTGGTTCTGTGTAAAGTAAACTAAGTCGCTAAAAGTCAGTCTCCAGCGGTTGTGGGAGGAGAGCTAACCGTCCTCCTGCTGCCAACACTGAGTGAAACTGAGTGAGAAGACCTCGCAGGGTGCGGAGTGAATGTCTGTCGAATATCCAACTTAAAACTAACTTATGTTGTGTGTAAACTATGCTAACTGACAAGAAAGTAATCTAACGCTGGGGTCTGTCATTCAGCGCCAACGACAGACCGACGTTAGCTCGGCTAACATCAGCTAGCTCGCAGTTTAACAGGTTTATTTTCTCAACATCATGACTACAGAGCTTTGAGACGAATAACTGTCTATATTAAAACCGCTGCTTCATGAAGCAGTGATTACCTTTGGACGAATCTTCAACTTTGTTACTGTCTGCTTCTGCAAAAGCTGGAAACAGCGCCATGACGGTATGTCGCATATAAACAGTCGCAGGAATATGACGTCACGTAACAGCCGGCTTACCAAAATAAAATGACCAATTTATCATTCCAATAATGATTTTATTGTACATACATAAAATTACATTTTTAAAGAAATTACCATCCTATATTACATTCAAACAAACAGATCTAAACATATATTTTCAAACAGCATCACATTTTAAATCATGTAATAACAAATTAAACCAAACAATCACTTTATGCAAACTCTTGCTTTTGCCACAACCCATAATTCTAAGCACATTGTATTGCATTCCATGAAGACGTGTCTAACTGATATATATGAGTAAAAAATGCAATTTGTAAAAGAAAAGAAACATTTTAAAAATAAAGGGCTGTAGCGCTTTGTGTCTCTTAGTAGTAATTTTGTGTCTCTGTAGTAATTTTGAGTCTGTTTGTAGTAATTTTGTGTCTCTTTGTAGTAATTTTGTGTCTCTTTGTAGTTACTTTGTGTCTCTTTTGTAGTCATTGTGTTTCTCTGTGGCCATTTTGCATCTCTTCATGGTCAGTATGTGTCTCTTCAAGTGACATTTTGCAGGTGAAGGCTCATGGGGCCCCTGACACTTTGGGCCCTGGCCTGCGCCTGATAGGCCCGTTCAGTAACACAATCCCCCTGCCATAAGAAAAACGCCCCTGTGCATCAGGTGAGCTGAGTATGTTGTAAGGTTCTCCACCACCCTCTTGTGGCCAAGGAAGCTACAACAATAGTGCAAAACCTGCCTGTCCAGAACAGGCTGAATGCCTGGCTTGTGGTATTTCTGCTGGCAGATTTCTCGAGTAATGCTCATACAAACAACTTCACACACTGTGCTTCCTTCTGAGCAACACACCTGCCATGACATGGTTACATCACACTCTGGTTCAACTGCCTAGATTAAAATATGATGCAATATTATTCCTTAAACTACTACTAAGCATTATATTAGAATTAAAATATAAAGCATTATTATTCCTTAAAGTCTCCAGCATTATGTCAGAGTTGAAAGATCCACCTTGAACAGACGTTAAGTAAATTTAAGTACATTGTGCTGATAACGCCTCTCTTTCACTCTGTACTTTAGTAACTAAAGCTGGCAGATAAATGTAGTTGAGTAAAAAGTACAGTATTTGCCTCTGAGATGTAGTAGTGAAATAGAAGTAGCATAAAATTTAAATACTCAAGTAAAGTAGGCCTACAAGTACCTCAAATGTGTAGGCCTACATCATAAGTAGGCTACAGTACTTGATTAAATGTACTTAATTACATCCCACCACTGATTAGCGATCAAGGCAAAGATGAAAGATCTCTTGTTGGGTTTTCATTGAAGCTTCAACGTTGGCTATTTGTCTATTTGTTTGTTTGTTTGTTTAAGAATGGACTATGTACATTAATTAACATGAGCACTTAAGTCCAGCATGTAAATGTGCCAGATTTAGCCATGCAGGCTAATTTTCATCTGCAGTCCCTGACAGGTCGATGGCATTAAAAAAAACATGCAAGAGCACATAAACAGTAAAAGCACATAAGCACAGCATATTATAAGTATAGACACATGAGCACATTATAAGCACATACAAAGTTCACAAGCACATAGACACAGATACATAAACAAATTAGCATAGATGTGCACAGATCAAGGCACTTAAGCACAGACAATTAGTATTGCTCCATAAACAGCATCTTACTTTATTTGTCTTTCCACACCCGTGTGTGAAGGGGCCATCGGATCCTGCTGTTCTCTCAGATGACGAGGATGCTGGACGTACTGCAGGATTACATGGAGTACAGAGGTAAACGTGGGGGTGTTTGGACCTTGTAATGTCGGCCCTAAATCACACTGACTTTAATTGTCTCATGTTTCAGTGACTTTACTGCACTTTTAATTATGTTTCTATCTACACTATCTTTAATCTCCCCGCTAACGGCAAAGTTGAAGAGTTTATTTTTTTAATTTCTCTCCACAAATAAGTGCTTTTCTGTTCAGGTTACAGCTATGAGCGTCTGGACGGGTCCGTCCGAGGGGAAGAAAGAAATCTAGCAGTGAAGAACTTCAGCAGCAAAGATATCTTTGTCTTTCTACTCAGCACTAAAGCAGGTGACTGAAACCCAAAACCATCAACAGGAAGGCAAATAAGATAAGATATAAAACTTGTATTTATCCAGAGGGAAATTGCTGTGCAGCAGCAGTTGCAATACAAAGTTGGGAGAGTACAAATGAAGAGTGCAAATATACACAAGACTAAAATAACATAACAGTAGGTGCAATCCAAATACATACAATGTGCAGGGTTCCTACGCAGTATGGAAAAGTATGACATTTGATTTGAGTAATTTCCAGGTCTGCATAAGTGTGGAAAAAAGAAAAGAGAAGATTATTGCCCCTTTTCTGTTTTCTAAAATATACAATTCTGAATTTATAAAAATAAATTAAATACAAGCAGAGTCTTTTTCATGGCGTTTGGAGCCAAAATGTCTACAGGGACCGCCGTTTCAACGCTTCTCATTCATTGTCTGTGTAAGCAGCCGTGCAATGCATTCTGTTAGTTTCGAGAGACGGGGTGTCAGACTCCTCATTTACATATAGTTGCGGTCTCTGCTACATTATGCAAATCAGGGGCAAAACTCCCGAAAATCTTTTAAACTAACTGATCTATAATGAAGACAGATTCAGCAACTGCACGGCTTATTTTTCTCCTCAAATGTTTTCAGAAACACATTTTTTGGTGAACTATTTTCGGAATATAAGATGAAGATGCCAAACGAGCCGCCATGTTGGTGCAGCTAAATGTTTGTGTGGTTGTGGGAGCATGTAGCTTGGATGTTGTCTTTGTTGGTCTTCAGTCGTGGAAGATAAATTGATAACTGCTGTGTCAGCATGTAGACACGCCCATCAAGCGTCCAATGCTGGGATGCAGCGCGATCCCTCGTGTCTAAAAACGCCCCTGATGACACGTACCATGAGAGAGCGGGGCCAGATAATTATAAACTAAGGCTGCACGATATGAGGAAAATATGCGCTGTGCGATAACGTTGTTGAATATTGTGATATTACTTGCGATAAATAAACAGTCATATCAGTTCTGCCTTTCTGCTGCTTTCAGTATTCTGCTAAAATACAACAATTTGTTTGTTGAATTATAAAAAAAAATATATGAAAGGAAGTTATTTTTGACATTTTATTGAACAAATTGCACATTGAACTGAACACAAAACACACCATTTAAAAAAAGAATGATAATAACATTTTAAAGAGCAGTTTTCTACCGATACTTTCAAATGACTCAAGAAATCCCTGAGGGTCTTTCTCGATGTGTTTATTGGGAAAGTTGATATTGCGATGACGTTAAAAAAAAATCAATATATTGTGCAGCCCTATTATAAACTAAACTATTTGTACTCCTATGCCAAATATGGTCTGAAAAATCTATCGTGAAGTCTGGAATTTTAAAATGGAAAACGCTGAATATATACAATGCCAAAAACAGGTTATCTGTAACCATTTCATTTGTTCTATAAATTGTTCATTGACACTGATGAGTCAGTTTTACACATTTTCCAACTGCTGCTTTGAGTTTCTGTGCGACGTATCGTAAACATTAAAGGTGCTGCAGGTGGTGAATTGCTTCTTCTAAACAACATCGTGGCAGGTTTGTAGATAACCGAGTCATTTTGTGTGAAAAGTCAACAGTGACTGAGCTGCAGGTTCATAGAACTCGCTGAGAGATTAAAGGCGACTGATCACACAGAGATAAGAGCTGCGGCAGCCGGATGACACGCGGGTGTAAACAAGGCCAGCGACTTCTCTCACGGATTTGTATGCACAGTGTGAAAGTTCTGAGAGAAACCTAATTTCCTGTCGCAGCTTGTCACTTTTTTTGTGTATAATTCTGTATGAGCTGCATGAGTAAATATGTAAATAAGAAGTGTGCCCCCACGTCTCTGCAGGGGGAGTGGGCCTGAACCTCACCGCTGCTGACACGGTCGTCTTTATGGACAGCGACTTCAACCCTCAGAATGACCTGCAGGCTGCCGCACGCTGCCACCGGATTGGTCAGAACAGGTGACAGTTATGATAAATTGGATTAACTGTAGCAAAGATCATGGATGTATAAAGATACGGCACTACAGGCTCCGCCAGCGATAAGACACGGTACACACTTCCTGTCTCCTCAGTGGGCGTGGCCTCGTTTGAAAGTCGAGTAAAGTCATGTAGATGGATGTATAGTTATATTTGCACGATTTATGTATATTTTATTTTGC
>JAOVVB010154719.1:0-11744 GCA_028570985.1 Heterobranchus longifilis | reverse complement strand
GTGCAGTTTTCAGCTCAGAATAAACGCTCAGCACCTCGTCACGCTGCTGCCGATTGCAACAAACTGTAAATACCATTGGGTAAATATGCGGTGCTCCCATTGTAAAGCATTACAATGAAGTTACCTACCTAGTTTTGTTGCCTAAACTTACATTTTGTTTGAATTCACAAAACCACGACCACAGTGAAGCGTCATAATTTGTCACGTCACATATCCGTGGTTTAAGAAACATTTATTCTGGCAATTAGGTTGTCAGATCTCTGCGCAGATACACAAATCATTTGCATTTCTTGACCTTCTTTCAAAAATTCAAGTGCATTAAAATATGAGATGATAAAAAATTCAAAGTGTGTGTTTTTTAGATAGAACTTCTGATAAATTTGGCAATCCTAAACATTCATTCCCAACAAATCACTGGCGGACAAATAACAGAGCTTCAGCTGGAGACGAACAAAAGCCTGACTGAGGGACACGCTCAGCTGGCAGACATTTAACTTTAGCTGGAGACCCCGGGAGTGTGTGTGTGTGTGTGCACGCGTGTGTGCCTGTGTGCATGCGTGCATGTGTGCGTGTGCATGAGAGAGAGAGAGATAGAGACAGACTCCATGTTAGCAGTCACATCACATCACAGTTTGCAACCACATTGATTAAGAGAGTCACCGTGCAGACTAATTTAGACATGGAGCAGACTGAACAATTACTGGCAACTGCTGATTTCTGGGGACATCAGAAGACTTTAATGGTTATTGCACTTATACATTAGCATACTCTCAAAGTTTTTCTTTTTTTTTTTCTTCTTTTATGCAGCTTTATATCAGTGTATGGCTTGCTTGTGTAGGCACTGGTGGTGAATAATGCATTCTGAATGCAAGTATATGTAGACATGTCATCACTTCTTTTGTGTGTGTGTGTGTGTGTGTGTGTATCTGTGTTGTGAGTGGGGGAACTGAATGTCAGTATGTTGTATGTACTGTGTGTGTGGGTGTTTTATTTATCTCTCTGTATTGAGGATGCGGTCCTTTGAGAGACTCAAAGCAAATTCTATTGTAAACCCTGAGCTTCTGAGGGACTGCGAGAGCCAAAGCCATCCATCAGGGCTGGACATATCCCCCATATGCAAACAAATGAATTAGAGCACACACCTCCCACTGGGCCCACGACACAGCTGAGCAAAATAAGGTGCAAGGATGTTTGGAGAGGTGAAGGGATGCCATAATAAACTGGAGATTAGAAAACCCTCTTGTGGCGCCAAAGAGAAAGGACAGGCAAATATAAGGATAAATGAGGAATAAGGTCAAGAGAATTGGTTCTGTGAAAATGAGAGGGGGCAAAGACAGAGCGTTACAACTCTTCACCTCTTTTGAAGTGTATGGAGCTGAAGACAGCGTGGCTGGAAGATCTGTGGTTATCCTTTAAAGGGTCTGTAATCACTGGAAGTGGGTGCACAAGGACCCGACTGCACACAGCTGTGTGTCGCTTTTTGCGGCGCTGTGGTGCTGTCGTCCTCTAGGAATGATTAACCCAGAAGAGCTTAATATAGAAAGAGAGGAAGGAATAGATGGGAGAGGAGGATGAGAGGAAAAGAGAGAGAGATAGAGAGGAGGGCATAGAGGACATTATTGTATTCCATGGAGAGTCTACTCTTTACCTCTGCACATCAAACCATGTTCACCACCGTTTAGCAATCTGTCTGCTAATTAATCATGCTCTGTAATCAGTCAGAGGCACTGAAATACTCTGCGTGTGTTTGTGTGGCTGAGTGCATCGTGTGTGTGTCGGGAAACAGGTACATACTGAGAAAAATAGAGACCGACAGCAAGTCATTTGGATACATGTGAACTACGTCACTTTGGAAATGCTGATATGATACGTGTACAGTATGAAACATATCAACATATAATTCCAACATTTTATTCTGGCGACTGGACTGTAAAACAAGTCAACGTTGACTTTTGGTTTCACACGTGGCACAAACAGCCGTTGTTGCTGCAGTGGGTATAAATCTCCTCCTTCATGGACTTTGATAAGAAATGTATTTGTGAAACGTCAAAGACAAACGTAATGCAGTTTAGTTGTATGGGAATGTAATTTTTGGACAGGGTTGTTGCTGCTTCAGCGTTCCTGTCTGTGGCTGCAGTGTTCATGGAATCAAACTTTAGGGTATGCGCCGATAGGTTAACAGTTTCTACTGCTCCGGAAAATCCAGTACAGAGTTCACTTTATGCTGTATTATTATTGTTCACCTCAGAAATCACAGCAATGCACAATGGACAGTGTACCTCCTGATTGTAAGTATGAAGTATGTAATCTACTAGGTGAGAACGTGTGCAGTATTCGTGGTGCTGATAATGATCTCCAGCGTGGTGATATCACAGTGATTGGAGATGGATTGACTGCATTGCCACCAGGGCAAGCAATCATGTCTGCAGCTATTCTGGCTAATTGTGACATGGTGGCAGTGGCAGCAGGGGTGGGCTGGGTTAGCATCAGACACAGAACACCAGCCAAGCCTGCTAGCTCGAATACAGCCATCAGCGCTAATCTCCCGCTATGTGCTAACAATAGCACTGATGTGCTTGCTTTCTGGAGGAGCTTTGCTCTCCCCCAAGTCTGCCTTGTTTGTGCGATGCCCCAGCAGCCAGCCGTCTTTAGCTTTTCATTACCAAGGGGAACAGCGGAGCTGAAATCAGCCGGGGTATTGTCGCTCCCCTGGAATGGCTGAGTGATAGAAGACACGCAGGTTACCAGATTCAGCATCATGTGAGCTGGGTGATGTGGAGGATGTGGATAAACACTTCTCTAAACCAGTTACTTTGCATAAAGCACATTGATATTAGTGAAAGAGAAAATGTGAAGCAGGATAGTGGAGATGGGAGGGGAAGATACAGTACTTGGTGTTTAACATATTGGATAAGAGAGTTTGGAGAGAGAGAGAGAGAGAGAGAGAGAGAGAGAGAGAGAGAGAGAGCTACAGGGGCTAGACAAAATAACAGGAACACTCTTTAAGATAATGCGAGTCAGCAACAAATGGTGATGGTCATACATATGGATACAGATCCTTTTTAAATATGTACTTCCACAGAAAGATGGCTGAGCATACATGCATCAATGCTCTGCTTTATAATTATAGTATACCAGTATATAGTTCTTCCACTTGTTGGTGCACAGTATTAACAGTCATTTGCCACCGAGCAGCTCCAGAATACTGCATTCCTAAAGTTCCTAAATAGCTGCTGAATGATATGTAGGGCTAATTTTTATTTTTCAGTATTTACAGATTTTCAGTCCAGAAAATAACCAGATTTCCTAAAAGAAAGACAATGTTGTGGTGGACTGCCAGGATAGAACAGAAAGTTGTAGCAATGTCAGTAGACAAACTTTCAAATACGGATGTTGCTGCAAAGAAGCTGAAAATTCTAAAACGTGGATGTTTGTGACAGCTCAGCTGTAATGCCGCACATACACGCCCACTCCTCGACAATCCATTCACAAATCACACAGTCACTGTGACAAGCCCCGCCCCTCGACGACTTTAAAAAGCTGTTTTACCAAAATGTTGCCAGCTAGGAGGGAGTTGGTAAGTCGGCTCGACAGTAGCGATCATGAGAGTAAACCAGCAGCTACCGGCCGTCCTGGTGCTCGTTCTTCTGGAACTCTTTTGGAAGGAAGCTGGGCAACAAACACGGGACTCTGCCCGTCTGCACACTGCTGTGGAGCATCAGCGTTTCAGCATTCACTGACAGTTCCTGATCAGGAACAGAGAAACCAGGCGAGAAAGAAAACCCAGTCCGGACTTCTTACTTCGACCTGACTTCACATACATCTTCAACCCGGCAGCATGTGAAAGGTGAAATATGGTCACAATATCCCCTTCTGTTCCTGAGTTAAATGTTAATGTTAAATGTTGAATAATGGCCAGAAAAATGTTTCTGCAGAAGTTGAAGAAATTCCCTCAAGGCGTTCCTGAGATATTGCGTTCACGAGAACGAGACGGATGGATGGCCAACCCAAAAACATGATGCCTCCGGCCACGGCCTCACCTTGCATGAAAACTGTCACGCAATTGCATACATCCATCTTGCCAGGCTCCAGTACAAACGTTTAGGTCTGGACAAGATCTGACGGACCGATCAGTCCTGTGAGGAGCGACTCATAGATACGGTTTAGGTGTTCGTTCAAAACAACAATGGTGGGTACCGGCAGGTATACGGGAGTGTTTTAGGTGTGCAAGCTGCGCTACTATTCATTCAAAACAACAATGGCGGTTCTGCTGCGATACCGTCAGTTACATCACAACTGGAGAATATTTCTTCATTGAAAGAAGAACAAAGAACCTCACTGAAGGCTTTTCTGCACTTCTCCTGCTCCTGACTGACTTCTGCACGAGTCTGGTTCGTCCAATAAGCTGCCAGGTATTTTTTCAAAGCACCTGCTCTTTTCCAAACTGTTTCTAATGACGGTTTCTCAGGTGGTTCTGTGAAAAAACATCTGACAATGTGAGGTTAGCTATCGCTGGCATGGAGGCATAAAAACATAAATGAAGTCATTAATTGATAAGTTATGTAATAAGTAGTTTTCCCACTTGTTACTCTGCAGTATAATGTGTTTCCAATACACATCCTCATTTCCATTCACTAATTGGGACAATACTTGTATGTGTTTTACTGCTACTCTACTGTATGTGTATGCTAGCCAAGATATGATCTGTCTTTTTCTCAGTCCCACACTCCTACACCCTGTATTTACTTTCATATTTATAAGCATATGTGGTCTAGCACATTTCTTAAGGTCTTTAAATCCTGTAACAGCCCCTGGGCATTGAGCTTAAAACATGGCAAATTACATTGGACCTCAGCTGCACTGAAAAGGGGAGGGCTCCCCCCACGGTATGTCAAAGTGTAATCCTCCATTTTAACACACTCCCTCAAGCTTTCCTTATTTGTCCTCTGTATTTTTCTCTCTCTGCACCTTGAGGTTATTCAAAGACATAAACTGTGGGTAATGTCTGAGATGCGGTCTCTTCTGCAAATTTCATCTAATTCTAGAAACTGCAGCCAAGCTGTCATTCAAAATGCTAGTTTCCTGCAAGCAGGAGCTTCTTTATTCCAGACACTTCCTTGATTGAGTAGAGAGAAAGAGAGAAGGTTTCCCAATCCCGCTAAGCTGAATGACAGCCAAAGACACATTTAGAGAAAGTGAGACTGCAATGTCACACATGACAGAGGGTTAGTAGGCATCTGGCAAGTGGACGTGGACTTGCTGTCTGAGTTCAGGAGCAGGTCTGACACACCAAAAGCCACAGCGACCACAATCCATAAACAGTACCTTTGGAGCACACAGCACTCTTCTTGGCCTGTTACCCATTTTCAAGGTGGGGAAGGCATTAAACTAAATGGGTGATACATTTCACAATCTAATAAAACAGATAATGATGTGCCTGAAGCAATTTATATTCATGCATCTATTCAGTGCCAAAATACAATATGCAGACCCGGATCCTCAAAGGTGGACTGAGGTGCATCTGCACCCTCAGATTAAATGAATTCACCTTCATTCTTTAATCTGTTTTTCCCACATATTTGCTCATAATTGCCTGAGCCAAAGTCAAAGTTTTTTTTAATTTAATTCTGTTCGATTAATTTCACTGTGCTGGGAAAGTTATTTACCACTGAAATTATTACATCACACAATACATGATTCTGCTTCAAAGATTGTTTAAAGTTTGTCTGAATTATGTTTAGTTTAGTTTATTAGTGATCCTCCATTAGCTGCTACAGTGGTAGCAGCTGTTGTTCCACCCACAACAGAGAAAAGTTATGTTTTATTCAGGGCTGTCTGAGGACACAGTAACTACGGTTAAGGTTATGAAAAGATTTCAGGGGGGGGGGGGTTGTGTAGTGAAGTACGAGCTATAAATGAACTGAATCAGTCTGCCAAGTGCCCCCATAATCATCATCTGACAACTGACGACTACAATACAATGTGCTGCTCTGATTTATCATTTGCACTATTTTAATAGACTACTGTCCAATACTTTTTACTGTTTACTGTCGGCACTGACTGGCACTTTATTGCTATTTTAACCTATTGTACTTTAACTTATTTTTAGTTTTATATTGCATCTTTACCCTATTTATTTATTTATTTATTTATTTTACAGCATTGATAAGGAGGTTGCAAACCTAATCTCATTGTACTTGAACAATGACAATAAAGATATTCTATAGACTACAGCTAGACCCTTCTCGTTTTATTAGCTGCTATAACCGCGGCGGCTAATGTTAGCAAACTAGCTGGCAGCTCAGTATATTGCCTTTATGACTCATTTACCAATATACACTAACAGCCACGTGTGGCCACATCTCAGCAAAAATTGTATTATTTGAATTGAGATTGTAATGCCAAACTCTTTTCGAAGATAAATGGTTACATTAGGTTAACATATACTAATGTTGTGTAACATGTATAAAGCAGACGCTTCAGGACACTGAAGGCCAAAACAAACAGGCTTAGAAACAGCTTCTTTGCCAGAGCTATCGTTGAACTGAACTCTGTACTGAGGAAATGAGAAATGAGGGTTGTGTGCGTCTTATCTTTTGTCTTTTATCTTATCTCCTTTAGTGTTTTTCTTTTACTTATTGTGTCTATTGCTTTTACTATTTATTGTATTTTTGCACACTGTTTTTACTGGGGCACCTTGAAAAGTATTGCACGTTAAATTTCGTTGTACAATGCACATGTACAATAACAATAAAGCTATTCTATTCTATAACAAGTCCTCCAAACCAGACGCCCACATAGGTCGTTTGTTCTTACCCTCTAAAACATCCCACAGGAGCGTTTCCTAAATTAGCGCCCCTACTGGCGGCAATCATCCTCATACCTAAACGTAACGGTTTTAAGCGTTAAAATGGTCCCCGTTCTGTTAGGTCAGTGGTTCCCAAGCTTTTTCTGTTTTTCCTTTGTTCATAAAAATACTTTCAAGACCCCCCTCACCCTCAAATCCACCATGTAACTCTGAGACACGTCCTTTACTTGCTATAGAATTGATTTGAAACATGTCTGTAATTATTACGCAGCTGCTACTTCAGTGTGTGAAAAAAACTAGGCCTAAATAAGCAACACGTCATTTAGAGTGCAGCATTAAAAGTGACACTGCAGCATGCAACTTCACTTAAAAAAGCATTCATTGCTTTCAGCAGCTTTCCCCAAAATTACCTCTTTGTACAAAAATGGCAACTCCCTGGGAATAAACCTGAACATTTTCTCTGCAAGAATTACACAAGTCCAGAATCATGCATCATTTATTTATGTTTAGCCTTGCCGCCCCAAAACTACGTGGTTAGGTTTAGAAAAAGGTCATGTTTCAGGTTAAAATCAGTACATTTGTTGCGTTGCTTCACCTCCATACGTAAGTACATGACGTCATTACACATGTGATGTAGAATGTGACATAGTTCAGATTGTTAAAGTCACAACAACTCAACATTAACTTTTAGTTTCAAACGTGGCATGAACAGCGGTCTGACTTTCTTGATCTTAATACTACATTACATGACTTCCTGCTTTGCTGCCATCATAAATACTACAGCCACTAGAGGGCGCCGTCTCACAATAAATGCAAAAATGGGCAATAAGCTGCTTGTACAAACGACCTATGGTGTTGTTTTTCGGGGGAGGCGGACAGTCTCATATCCTGTGTGAGTTATATGCAGGTGTTAAAGTGTGATTTGGCAGGTGGGGAACCCCAGGATCCAGTGTAGCAGCCGGCACATGTGTGGCTCAGACTTTATACTTGATGACATCACACGTTTGAGTTTCAGCACTCTAGTTTTTGGATTTGGGAGAGAGTTGTTCATGTTTACTAATATTTTTTGGATTGTCTTAGACCACAAGAATAATATGTATGAATTTTGAAAATGGGTGTATTTCCCCTTTAAACACTCATTCTACCACCACACCACTTTACACACTAACACTTTAAAGTTTCTTTAAATATTTATCAGTTGCTTTTGGAAATCCACATGAACCACATCGGTATAGATCCACCGCACAGCACTTATTTAAAAAGAAAATCTGTCACTTTTGAAGCTGGTTTGTTATTTCCTTCTTCAAAAAACAGAAGTGAAACACCAGGAGCAAATGCCAGGAGTGGAGTTTTCAGTAAAATAAAATTACGACTGGTGTTAACTGCATGCCCAATTAATCAGAGTACACTATGTTACCATATGAGTGGTTGCTGACAAGCAATGTAGCATTTAAAATGCTATATTTTAAATGTAGTCCGACGCAGCAAAACTGCATCAGCGATCTGTAAATATTCTCTGGTCTCAGTTAAAAACACACAAACACAGAATCCATCAGCACGTTAGTGTGTCGTTCACTGCCGAGCAGCGAGACTGTTAGCGCTTCTTCTCCTGTTCAGCTGACTTTAGGAGTTTAGATAACACTCGACTGTCCCGACTGTTTTTACAGACACGTGAACGCACCACAGACATTTGCTCGCGGTGCTCCGCTGCAGAATGAGGAAACAATGAAGACTGCCAATCAGATTCATTTTAATTACTTAACTTTACATACTTCCGGCCCACTTTAACCCCTGTACACACCAGTATTTATAATCTTACATATTTAGCCTCTCACTGGATTTCATATATTTAACTGCTCAATTCAATACGTATGGGGACAAAAGTGGAAATTAAAGTGAAATCTTTGTCTATTTCAGACCAATATGATGATGACGACCTGAAGGTGAAGACCCAGAGACCTCGATCAGCTGACCAGCCAGGTGTGTTTCAGGCACAAACTGGTGAGTAATGTGATGTGTGCATGAGTCCGCAGCCTGGAACAAAAGTAGCCAACTTGACCTTTACAGGCTGTAACTGAAAATACAAGAGTTCCTTATAAATAATTATTATACATTTACCTTCTGAAACATGGCTGAACTCCAGGGCAGCTACCACAGTTGGCCATTATGTGTGTGTGTGTGTGTGTGTGTGTGTGTGTGAGACTTTAAAATCTTACATAATTAATCGGATTGGAAAAGAAAAATGGAATTATTCATGACATGATGCATATTAAGGATGTCACATGTATAGGCATCTGCCGTATACATACATGACATTACATGTTGGCGGCTTCAACCACACTAGAATAGGTCATATACTAATTTGCTGCACACATGTGAATACACATAGACACATGTTTCCATATTCACAGCGAGCACTGAGTGGAGGAGGGAGTCCCTACCGCGAGGGAAACCCCTGGCTCTGTCTTGTCCTTCTCCTCTGCCCCCCCCCCTCCCCATTCTTCCATTCCTCCAGGCATGTGTGACGAGCTTAAGCCCTGACTCACGGCATGTTAATGAAGATGTAATGCGATTAACGGACATGCAATTAATTTGATTTCCTTCTTTGCCATGTGATGACGCCTCCATCAAAGGACACGGCGCTCATAAACAATTTAGAAAGAGAGAAGCGGGATGACTTAACACTCGGTTTTTGCTTTCAAGGGCGTAACTCGGAGGGAACAATGAGACTCTCTCTCCGCAGCTGCCCCGAGAACTCAAAATCACCCACGAGGTTGTCTGAGCACCCAATCTATGCCACTGTGTTAACATCGAAAGCAATCCTTTTTGGCGTATAGCCCCTTTAGCTTTGAGATCATGTGTGTTACCATAATTCCATGAGTATTAATGTTGTTGAATCTCTAACAGGATCATCATCCTCATGAATATTCAGCCCAGGTTTTTTTCACATTAAGGGGCTTACATCACTAAATGACTTATGCAAATCATATGTCACCCAAACTTATAGGCCTACAGGAATATCATATATTGATTTATTTATATAGCATCACAAACCAGGCCATGTCGAAATTATACACTATGAAAATTGACCATTGAACAATACAAGCAAAGCTCTCTTATATCCAACAGCTCACTTATTTTCTATCCTGGGGGAAAACAGAAAAAAAAAGTTCCTATAGCTACTAGGGCTGTGCCATATCCTATCGTTTGCAATAATACCGATATAAATTTAGTGTAAGTGTCATGATATCAATGATATAGTGACGTGATGATGTGTTGATGCATTTGCATACTCGAGTGTGCAGCCCACACATTCTCATCACCTGGGCACAGACCAGAAAGATAACAAACAAACAAGGCTGAAAGTAGAGCTGGGCGATAAATCCATTTTATGGATTAATTCGAATTCTTGGTTTATGGTGATGTCTAAAAATGAAAATCGATTTTCACTTTAACTTGGGTAATGACGGAACTGAACCCCCTGAGCTCCCGTAGTTAACAGTGACGTCGTGTCGGCGATGTGTGTGTGTTTATTCTCCGGTGTTCTCTTCTCGAAAACAAGTCTGAAGAAGAGTGTGTTGGCTCCAAACGTTACTTCTGTCTGTGGAAAGAGCTCAGACTTCCAACAAACCACAATATTTAGCAAAATGTGCAAGAAAACAGTTACAGCTAAAGGTGGAAACACCAAATCACCAATAACACATTATTCAGCTTTTTTTTTTATATCGTAATGAATGTCGTTACCACAAATTACCCTGAAATATTGTGATATTATTTTAAGGCTATATCACCCACCCCTAATAACTACAGGAAGTCTTTGTGGTTATTGTAACCACTCTCATCATCTGTCAGATAGTCCCAGGCTTTTCTCTTGACAGTTGTATGGATTTCGATTTTGGTTTTGTGTTTTTTTTTTATTGTAGTAATATTGCAATGGTGTCACAGTCATCCAGGGGAATTTTCATCTTATTTCAGTAAATAAAGAGCAAAGAAAGGAATCAATGAAGCAAACATTTTGATGTGATCGGTTCTGGGAAAACTGGAAGTGAAAATGTAGACAGATCCGTCTGCTGCTTCAGCACCACAGACAGCACCATTAATCAATACACAGCACAGTTAGGCCTTAGAGTCTAAAGCCAGGATCATACTTTCCCTGTGCGCGAGGGTCCGTTTGGGTCTGCGTGACACAAATGTCATCATCAGAGGGCGTACATGGGTCACTGCACTTCTGTGCTGCGCTGGTTAACCCAGGTGGACGCTGTGTGAAGAAAACATCTACAATTCATCTTTCAAACAATGTAAAGACAAATGTGCAACAACTCTTAGACGCTGATCATCTGTGCATTGCATCCTCCTATCGGACCCCAGAAATAGTATAAACAGAACTCCTACACGTCCGCAGCTGTCCGTGTACGTGGGCCGGGTCTTAACTTGCACAGACCTCAGTCAGATAAAGAATCAATGAGTCAGACTAAACATTGAAGAAAACAGCTCCTCTGCTCCTGCACTTGTCTGTTGTTACGTCCGTGTGCTGTCAGTGCTTGTATTACTTCATTTGGACCCAGTGGTGGAATGTAAAAAAGTACATTTACTCAAGTACTGTATTTAAGTACAAACACTACAATTCAGAGGATAACATTGCGCTTTTTACTCCACTACAATTATTTTACAGCTTTAGTTACTAGATACTTTACAAATTAAGATTTTTTTTTGTTTTTGCAAACAAAACATATAAACAACTTGTACAATTGTAAACAATTTTGTTGTAAATTTTCATTGTAGTTTTACATATACCCAACAGTGTATTTAAGTACAACTGATAAAAAATTGTGGGTTGTGGGAAATTTTTTTTTTTTTTAAATGGATAATGGCTTTTCATAGAGAAATATTTCATGGTTCCAGTTTCACAAATGTGAATATTTTCTGTTTTAATATA
>JAOVVB010154709.1:0-11744 GCA_028570985.1 Heterobranchus longifilis | reverse complement strand
AGAATACTGAAAGCAGCAGAAAGGCAGAACTGATATGACTGTTTATTTATCGCAAGTAATATTGTTATCGCAATATTTAACAATGCTATTGCATATTGCATATTTTCCTCATATCGTGTCTCTCAAGACTCGAGTGCACACCTCTAACCTGTACAATCCAGTACAATCCAATACAACAGTTCTGCCATAAAGTTTACATTTATTATGCCCATAATGTTCAGGTTTTTTGACACCGTCATCAAGGTGTTTAGCACTGAGGTCACAGTTAGAGGAGATGTACTGGAAAACAGAAACACCTCTCAATGTAGTCCGGTATAACACCACTGCTTGTAAATGTGTTTATTGGGGCATTTTGCTGATAACTGAGTGAAATAAGATCACTTACTATATGAATATTATTTGTTTCATTTTCAAAGCCGTGACACAAAACTTGTTTGTGCATGACGGAGCAAAGAAGCCTGAAAAATCCTCACAAATGAAGGCACTAAAAGGGTGTTATTATGGGAAATATCATGGAAAAACTCGATAAAAATGTTTGCTTATGTTGTAGAAACGTACAATGAGCGGGTAAGTGGTAAAATCATACTTTTTCTCAGCACAGGTGTTCCACATTCTACCAAATGAGGCAGCCTCAGCAGGGAGCCGCAAATGAGTTTGGAAAGTCGTCTCAAAATAGAGAGCTGGGGGTTACAGTTTCAACCACAGCAAAGCAATACAAAAGCCATTAAAATAGCATATCCCTACATAACTCTGACCATATGTTGACGTGTCCTAGTGATTAATATGAATGCTAGTTAGAATGGCTTGAAAATAATATTGACTGTTTAATAATCACAGAGCTACAGGTAAGAACTCAACCCACAGAGAGCTGCAGACATTTGAAATCAACCCTTTGATGGGCCAACCCAGAAGAAAGCAGTGGAAACATTATTTATTTGTATTTCTTAGTTCCTTTGAACAAACTTGAATGACCGCCTCGCGGTTGTGTGCCTCGCGGCAACCAGTCAAGTTGCAGTTTACATCCATATCTGTCCAGACTCATATAAATGTATAGACTTTAAAGGAATTTAATAAAATGTATTAAGTGTATTTTTGAGCGAAACATGGATGATTCACTCAACAAGGCAGCACAGAATATCTAAACAATCACCACAGCTAAGATTAGTGTCACCAAATCAGTATCTGACCAAATGTGAAACATGGTCACAATCTGCCCTTCTGTTCCCGAGTTATGGTGCTGAATAATGGCACATTATGCAGAACAAAGTTGAAAATGTCATCTCTTCATTATTTTATCCTGTTAGATATTTGTGCAATGTTTTGTCATGATAAGAGTAGGAATTCTTGGGTTATGGTCAAAAATGTGTTTCGTGAGATCGCAGTAAACTTGACCTTTGACTGCCAAAGTTTAACTCTCGTTCTTGAGGAAATTCCCATCGCGTTTACGATAATGGGACGTACCTACAGACGTACATACGGACAACCTGAAAACATAAGGCCTCCAGCCAGCGGAGGCATAAAAACAGTTACCACACAATTTTTCAATTAGGCCAATGAGCCTCTACCAAAGTGGACACGTTCATTTACTGTAAAAGTACACTTTTAACAATCTGCATCTGTTTTTCCACATTAAAGTGAGAAAACAATAAAATACTTAAAAAAAACAATTTAACGTCTTGTGTAACAGCAATACGCAAAACCCAATAAATAAAGCATTCAAAATAAGCTACAGCATAAACATGTTTTTTTAATGATTTCTAAACACAATAAAAAATAAATTAACTAATGTCGTTATAATACAACAAAAAGTCATTAAATATGCTGTGCAAGCTTTGTAGGTTGCTGGCTTTTATTCAAGTATTTCCAATGTAGTTAAATCTGGACATTTTAGTGTTGTGTTTAGCTGTAAAATGAGAATTTGTACCGACCGTATGCTGGTGTTATGAAAGAAAGAGCTACCATGTTAACTGGTGACTTTCAGCAGTGTCTGTTACAATATTGCATATTTCTCATCTAAAATGTTTTCAGAAACACATTTTAATGTTGTTTAGCTGCAAAGTTAGAAGATTTGTGACCAGGCCGCCATTTTTTTCCTGTTTCAAAACAGACCAAGCGCCAACCTGCATGTGTCAGTGCGTTGATCTGATTGGTTGTCGGTCATGTTTCGTTGCTCTGATTGGTTGTCGGTCATGTTTCGTTGCTCTGATTGGTTGTCGGTCATGTTTCGTTGCTCTGATTGGTTGTAGGTCATGTTTCGTTGCTCTGATTGGTTGTCGGCCATGTTTCGTTGATCTGATTGGTTGTAGGTCACGTTTCGTTGATCTGATTGGTTGTCGGTCATGTTTTGTTGCTCTGATTGGTTGTAGGTCATGTTTCGTTGCTCTGATTGGTTGTCGGTCATGTTTCGTTGATCTGATTGGTTGTAGCTCACGTTTCGTTGCTCTGATTGGTTGTCAGTCATGTTTCGTTGCTCTGATTGGTTGTCAGTCTATCCAATTGCGTCCAGAGGCATTTTGGTCCCCGCTGTCGAAAATCAAGAGAGTTCCCAGACTAATTTCGCATTTATGAATAAGTCTGGCGATGCCAGGCTAGTAATATTCAGTTTTGTACCATTAATGGACAATGGAGCTTCAATCAAGTTGTCTTAAATAAAACAATGTGTTTAATTTCTAAAATTGGGGAAGAAGTACTTTTACTTGAGGAAAAATAGCAATACCACACTAAAAATTTACTTATTTTACTTATTTCTTAAATTATTATTATTATTTGTTTACTAATTTTACATGGCCAAACCTCTCTCCCTCATTAATTTCTCTCTCACTCAATATGATATTAAGATCCACTTTTCTAATGGCACTGCCAGGCATTATAAAAATCTACAGATGACTAAAGCAAGACAGCTTCTGAGAAATTAGGGCAACACACCATCTCCTACTCATTCCACATGCACAATTGCACTACCCAGTGGATATCCATCTATCATCAATGGAAAGCCCTGGGACATTAAAAATCCATCAAGTAAATTTGTCCTCGGGAACACGTTTCAATAGTAACTTTACACCTGCGTCTTTGTGCTGCTGTAATCACATGACAATGGCCCCCGTCTGCAGCGTGACTTTAGGAAAGGTAACAGGAGATCTGAGTGATGTCGCTGCGCTAATTTTAGCCTCTTAGACTCATTATAACGTGGTGTTACATTTCTCTCCATTCAATCACATGCGAGTCCACCTGCAGTGGACAGCACATGCACAAGGAATCCAATTAGTTTAGTGAAAGGATCGCTTTTAATCAGGACTTAAGTTTGATATATTCATCTGGAGGCTATTTGAGATGATTTCTGTGTGCATTAGCAGGTGTCAGCCAGTGTACTGTTGGCTGAATATTAACTGACTTAGCTCATAAATATCTGTGATGCAGTGATATCTGCAGAACATCAAAGGAGTTACTGCATGCAGAGAACTGTGTGCATTATTACTTTTCACAGCAGAAGAGAAAGCCTCTTGAAAAACAGATACATTTATCTATTTTTGCTCATATCTCTTCCATACTTCATCATGTTTCATGTATCATTTATACTTTCTGTAATCCATCCAGGCCTGAACGATTTTCAACAAAATATCTAATTGCGATTATTTTGACTGATATTGCAATTGCAATATGATTTGTGATATTAGAAGGAATAATCATTTTTATGCCATTATTCTCATTTTCATTGAAAAATATGTTAAAATGATGATTATTACGGGGATCTGTACCAAACAAAGATGTTTTCTTGAGTCTGTAGAATATGATGTGTAGGGCAGCACCATAATATCTAATTTTAAATGGTATTTTGACACACATTTCACCTTTAACAAATATTGCACCTCTTGCAATTGCGGTACGCCATATTTAACCTTGTGAGCATGATGGATCGCAGGCGTGGTTTAGGTGTGTGAGCTGCGCGACTGTTCGTTTAAAACAACAATGGCGGCTCCGTGTAGATGCTGCGATACCGCAGTAGTGTCGGTTTTATCAGAACTGGAGAATATTTCTTCACTGAAAGAAGAGAGGCGAACGGCACTGAAGGCTTTTCTGCACTTTCTGAGTTTGATAGACAGATGGTTCATCCAGTCACCTGCCAGGTATTTTTTTCTTTTCCAAACAGTTTCCAGTAATGGCGTCTCAGATGGTACTGTGTAAACAAGCCATCTGTCGGCGTCAGGTTAGGACATATTGCAAGTTCAGTACAGTTAGGGGTGTGAATCTTTCGGTATCTCATAATTTGATTTTGATTCTGGATTCAGTACTTAGGGGGGCTAATTTCAGGATCTACTCCAGTCCGCTGTGCGCTCATACAGGCGGTGTGGCAAATTATGGCATGAAAGCAGAGTAAAGTGTGTATGAGATTATGGAGTTAGTTATATTGACTGATTGTAATAATGTAAACGCACAAAGGCAAACCTAAGACAAAAGGTTTGCATGCTAAACTTGCACAGATAAACAGTTTTTACGAAAAATGTTTGTATTTCTCAATTCTCAGTGAAAGTGCTGCCTGTTACATCAATAAAATTGGTAGGCTTAAGATGAAATTACACTTGCTGCGTGTGCAAGGGTGCATTAGGGTCTGCGTAGTGAAGCCTTACTTCCGGGCCGTACAGGAAGTCCATGTCTGTGTTTTTAAGATTTGGATCGTGTAATATGTCAGGTCTGCTCTGTTCTTTCAGTGAATGATTGTAAAGATCTACAAACAATAATGTTTACATCATTTTCGTGGAGGTGCTGCAGAGGCACCGTCGCTGTATCTGGGCCGTGGCGCCGCCCAGGATGATTTTGATTGGTTTAAAGAAATATAAACAAGCCAGGGTTTTTTTTCTCACTATACTAAAAATGCATTCGATCCAGACTTTCCCCCAGCAGCGCTGTGGAGATAAGTCTGGCTACACGAGACTAGCGTCTGCGTGACGTAAATGTCATCATCAGAGGGTGTATGCGTAGGCTCTGTGCGAACATCCGTGTACCTCAAATTTGTGCGGACTTGTCCGCGCAGCCAGTGCACTACAGGTGGTGGCGTAGCGATCTACTGCGCACGTGTGGAACTCGTCCTCCAAGCGGATAGTGTAAACAAAACATCTACGTGTCTGTGGTGTCCGCAGCTGTCCGTGTATACGTCCGTTTGGGAGTATAATTTGGGAGCTGCCTTTTTATTTCTCATAAACTTGCCAATTTCAAAAATAAAATTGTACACAAAATAAAACGGGTGATTTTTCATCAAATCACACACTAATGCTTGATACAACTTTGACTTGTAGGATTACTGTCCATCAGTAGCAATAGGTTATTTTGTAGAAAAAAATATATTGATTTTTGGAAGTTGTGAATCGATTCAGAATCTTGGAAGATAAAAATCTTGATTCTTACATGAATCAATCCACCCCCCCCCCCCCCCCCTCACTAATTACAACATTCAACATTGAGGTCCGTCATTTCCGACAACAAACCAATTATTGCATCCATTCATGGCTGCGGCCATTGATCATACCTAATACCATATATTTATGTGTATGTTAGGAGGCAACCATTGGCTGGCCCAGTCTAAATGACTGCCATGACAATGAACTAATTGCCTGCAAAACACAATTTCACATTCATCATGGGCCACTATTACAGCTGGATTGTTTGATAATGTCAAGTGAGTCATTTTATTAAGCGCCACACAAATGTAATCATGCGGCAGGGCAACGTGAATTCGAGTGTATACAAGTGTTAACATCACTATGGGTTTTAGGTTATTACCGCCGCAGCAAATGTAAATTTGCCTCATTGATGGAGAGTGCTCAGCTGAATCAGAAATGTGCAAACCACAAACAAAATAGGGCTGCTTCATTCCCCTGCCATCTGCATACACATCAGGACGCACACACACACACGCACGCACGCACACACACACACATGCACGCACGCACGCACGCACACACACACACACACACACACAGACACACACACACACACACACACACACACACACACACAGTCGCATTTTATATCTCCCCATCTGAAACCAGGATTAGAACCATGAATAATGTATTTATGTAAATGTGTGATGGGTATAACTATAAAAGATGAGAGTGATTGAAAAGACATTTTGTTAGATTGAGTTAGTGCCTGTGAGTTATGGATGTTTTCAGTGCAGAGAACACTGAATCTAAAAAAAATTAAAAGATGTATTTTTGCAGCAAAGAGGTCACAGTGTCACCTCTACATCTGAGGAATACATTAATACAGAGTCACGATTTGCTGTGTGCATTTCCAACATCAGTCAGGTTATTATACGCCCGGTGGTCAAACTGTCATTGACTATGAAGTCGCAGAGGACGGTGACCTCAGCGTTTACCATCTGTGTAATGCATCACCAACTGCCTTTTCTGTCAAACACTGAATTGTTATAAAACGGCTATAAATGTCAGCAGACATCTCTGATCAGATTATTCACTGGTGCGTGTCACCCTCCCATCTGGGCTGAGAGTACTGCATTATGTATATGTCAAATAACCGTGTGTGTGTGCGTGTGTGTGTGTGTATAAGCAATTACAATGCAGCCGATTTACACCGGTAGTTTTCAAGATTTGTCATGATGTATTCTATTTGGGATAACAGCTTCAGTTGTCATGTGTGCAATACTGCTGTAATCTGTGTAATCCGTGTGATATATATCTGCAAATCAGGGCACGGCAATCAGCGCCATTCAAGAATGGAGACAATGGATACGTTTTGAAATACGACAGAGAATTGTTCCATTACGGCAGCGCGGGAGAGAAAATGCACTATTTTGTGCAGAGTATAGGAGCACACATAATAAAGAAACAAAACTCATTACAGCATTAATAATTTATCTCATTTTATAAAGGCAATTTAGCAGTCACTTGAAGTTGCTATGGTGACAGAGGGGTATTTTGAGACAACTAATGACCTATGCAAAACCCACTCACTGTAAACTTCACTCAAGCTAAATGAGATTGCTGTCTGTGCTGTGTGTGTGATACATGGCCGAGAACTTAATCCCCACGCTATGCTTGGCCTTTTTCTGCACAGGACAAATTAAGGTTCTTAATATCAATGTAAAACATCTGTGGAGCTGTTTACTGTACAGGGAATATGAGCCAAGTAGCCAACCAGGGGCCAGCACCGCGCTGTGCATAATAGTCTTTTGTTTTGATTGCTAATGCAGAATTCATAACAGTTGTCAGGTCAGAAAAAAAAAAAAAAAATCTGGAAAATGAATACTCATGATATGGTTTGAATGTAACTCAATATGTTTCACACTAAATCCCCTTCAATATCTCTTTATTGTTCGTCTTACGTCAAAGATTCCACATTGGAAAAGCTTTGAAGGCTCGCTCTGTTCTGAGGCGAATCATATTTGTCCAATAACTGCTTGGCCTGTTGCAGCTGTCGGGGCTGAGACAGAATGAGTCATGTGTTACCCATTTAAGTCCAATTTCTCCCATGCAAATGCCTGACATGTGTGACTCTGCAGGGCCCGGAGCTGAAACAGTATTTTTGAAACGAGGAGAGAGAATCAAGGCCAGAGCTGTGTGTGACCACTTAGCCACCTGCTTCACCCGTGACCTGCACTGTTTAAAGAAAGTTTATATTTGGGGGAAACAATCCACTCGTGTTGTTTCTGACATGGCTTTAAAGCAGGCGCAGCTGCCATGAAATTAAATGAATAAACAAAGGAGGAATGGATTCTGTCTGTGGTTTCTCCTTAAAAGGAGCCCTCTTTTGGAAAACATGAGTTATATCCACTGAGCTGTGGTAACTGTGTGAAAACATTTTTTTTTTTTCATCCCTAAAAATAGATTGACACACACACAAGAAGCCATGGCTGCTAATTTTAATATCACATCTTCAGTCTCTCCCTCTCTTTTTTTACATAGTGTGCTGAGCCTTGTGTTCATTAGCATAAATGTCAGATTGACTAATAAAAGGTGCGACTCCCAGAGTGGTTTTGCTCCACCTGGAAGCTGTGGTGTTGAGTGCCACCTGTTGGGATACAACAGTAATGACACGGAGCTGCTGACAGATGTATTACACCGGATTACGGAGGGTAATTTACTGTGTAACATAATAGCCAAGTTATTAATTAGCCAGTCTTGAGAGAGGTGTAGCTGTTGTTCACAAACTACTAATAAAAGCTGCACTGTGGCTGTGGCTTTACAAAATGCAGTGGTGGAAGAAGTATTCAGATCATTTACTTAAGTACTAATATCACACTATGAAAATACTCTACTATAAGTAAAAGTCCTGCATTCAAAACATTATTAAGTATGTAAAAAGTACTCTGCTATGATTTATATTTTGTTTAACATGGTTTTCCCACAAAAAAAGTAAAAAATACATTAAAAAACAACTCTGGAAAGGGGCATTCCATAGAATGCTCCAGCCACAAGTGATTTGATTGGTTCCCTGGTACATGTGATGTCATAAAACCGGTCTGTCTGAATCTGGATTTTTGAGACTGTTGTTGACACACTGCAGTTTCAAGGCAGACATTCTCAGCCATGGTGCTGACTGCTCATTTCACTCATGATATGTCTTGTAGCAAATAAAAAACACCATATAGACATGTTAACATGGTTAAAAACTTGGTTTTCACAAGAGTGGCTCTTTAAGTAAAAGCATATAAGTATTATCAGCATGACTTACTTTAAGTATCAAAAGTAAAAGTACTCATTATGCAGAAAAATGTTCCCTGTCCATGTTTTACTATTATAGATGATGTTTGTAGATTAATATTACTGCTGCATTAATGCATTTTACTGCTGTAGATGTTCATGGTTGTGCTGATTTTTGCTTTGGTTTGGTATCAACATCAGTTATTATATGGATCAGCCAGACAAACCTTAAAGAATATCAATAGAATTTACACATGCTAAAGAAAATCTCATTGTTTTCCTAAGATATCAAACTCAATAACTTCAGACACTATTCTGATGGAGGTGATATATCCGAAAACATTGGGTGAATAAAGCGTAATGTACTGGAAAAGAGTTGTACAGTGCGTTTTGCTTTTTATTTTGACAGACTGCCTCAGAGTTAGAAGTTATGGTGCACTGTACTTCAACTTTCAACTTTATTTGTCCCCGAAGGGCAGTTGGTTTTTGCAGCAAGACATATACAAGACAGTAAAGTACAAAAAGCCTACATGGAGTACATCAAAGAGGGGGGGGGCGCTACATGTCTGCATGGATGGATTACTGAACGGGCCTACAGGGCACAAGCCCAGGGCCCCAAAGTATCAGGGGCCCTGACTCACAAAATATTGCTGGAAAAAAACAACACAAAATGATGACAGATACGCTAAATGACCACAAACATACACAAAATGACTACAAATAAACCAGAATGACTATTAAGAGACACAAAATGACTACAGAGATGCAAAACGACCATAAAGTTGCAAAATGACCAAAGATAGATGCAAAACAATCACAGAGATGCAAAATGACTACAGAGAGATGCAAAACCACCTCATATAAATGTAAAATGACTAAAAAGATGCAAAATGACCACAAAGAACAAAATGACTACAAAGAGATGCTCAAGATACAAGATACTTTTATTGCCACACAACCAGGTTGGTGGTATTTAAATTCAGTACAGCATATTATATAAGCTCTGAAAGGAACATCAACATATGAACAACCACATAGAAATGTAAAATGACTAAATATAGATGCAAAATGACCACAAAGAGCAAAATTACTACAAAGAGATGCAAAATGACTAAAAATAGATGCTAAACGATCACAACAAGACACAACATGTATCCAGGATGGGGGGCCTCCTACTGTCTGTACCCAGGGGCCCATTGTCTCATAATCCGTCTGGACACCGCTGAGCTTCACTATTTTGGATATTCAGAGAGAAAAGGTGGAATCATGCATCCCTAATATATTAAAGAGCTACATCCTCTTTTTGTTGTGTGTAAACATAAGAAGCAGTTTTAATTATATTTGAGTGCCTTAATTAGATTTTCAGTTCTTTTTTTAATATCTAATAGTCATCTTTTGTAGCTTGTATAACCAGCAGTATTTCAAACAGTGATCTCACAGTTGATTCGTTGCTCTGCTGACGTCTATTTTGTTAAATTCTACGTTACAAAGATAATCTTTTGTGCTGACACAGCAAACGGCGCAGCTCTGCATGAGCTTTGTAGCGGTGCTGATTGAAGCGGCAGCATAGAGGGAATCACTGTTCTGTGATCAGTGACCAGAGCCCCTCGGCCATCTCTGTTATGATCATCGCAGCCAAGAGCGGAGTCTTGAACAGCACCCCTCACACAGAATCACGGGGTAACACCGGGGCCTCGGGTCTGATGCTGGGTGGCCTTTCTGTCAACAGAGGAGGATTTGTATCTCTCACTGTCTGACAGAGTAAGTTGCTGTTGTCAGGAGGGAACTCTCAACTAAAATTGGTTTGATTTTTTGTTTCATTGACGCTGCTTTTGTTTATTCTAGACTTCAATCGATTGGATACCAGGAAATGAGATAAACACCAAGGACAGGTTTCACAAATACACCAGTGGTTTCTTAAAAAACTCAACCTGCAATGTTTTTTTGATGCAGGATGTAACAAAACTCCCTTTTTTTCCCTCCCCCTGCATGCAGCAGTATACTCTCTCTCCCCTACTTGTTTCACAGTCTGCAATTCTCATCGTGATTTCACGTGATGCAAACCAAGATGATGATAGACATTTTGGAACAAAGACAGGAAAAGTCTGTCTCCTTTCCAAGGTCACGGGCCTTTCTACTGTTTCCTCTCTCCTGCACTGGCTGGCAGATTGATTTGAATAGAAATCTACTCAGCGTGCAGCCAAGTAGGGCAAAACGACTCGTGTGTGTGTGGGTGCGTGTGTGTGTGTGCGTGCGCGTGTGCGCCTGAGTCAGGGCGGACATGGTCTGACGTGTTATTTCCTGCATGGGGAGATAATAAGATATGTGATTAGACTACATGATTGAGGCTTTATGTTGGACAAATCTGATGAGAAAGCACTGAGTTGTGTACATTTCTATATTTTATTATAGCATTTAGCTGCTGTTTCATTTAAAACTCATCAATTTACATGGACATTGGTTCGAATGACAAATAGTTTTTGTTTTTCTCATATTGCCTTTATCGTTTTTGTACGGTCTGAAGGTTTTGTGTATGTGTATGTTTATATGTTATATTTTTGTGTGTTTGCAAGGTTTTACAGTGATAGGTATATAAACATAAATCAGGGCTACAATTAAAACAATCTTTATGCATCCATAATTAGGCCTACAGTACATTTACATCTGTATTTATTTGATCACTTTTTACACACAAAGATAGATCATAGAAAAAAATCAATAATAATAACAAAAATATATTCTAATGAAAATTAATAACAAATATTCTTATGTGCAATTCTCAAAATACAATACTTTGCTCTATGCGGTGCTGGAGTGCAACTAAGTACAAGTACTCAAGTACTGTACTCAAGTTACACATGTGATGTATTTACATTTTTGCTGTACTACTATATTGTACTTTATACTCCACTACATTTATGTCACAGATATACTTTAGTTACTAGTTGCTTTTCAGATTAAGATCTTAAAACTGATGAAGAGCATATACATTGACTGTATCATATATGTGGGAACCAGCTCCCAGTTCTGGTCCGAGAGGCAGACACCGTCTCCACATTTAAGAGTAGGCTTAAGACTTTTCTCTTT
>JAOVVB010154708.1:0-25855 GCA_028570985.1 Heterobranchus longifilis | reverse complement strand
TGAGTCATCGCCCAGACATATCAGTTGCCTCTCCCTCTGCCACCCCCCCCCCCCAACTCTATCTCTGCTCATTGCCAGACCTCACACGTTTCCCCGCCTCCACTTTGGCCCTCACATCACTGATGACCCAGCTGAGCTTCAGCCGGGGCGTGTGCCTGGCATGGTGCAGCCACAGTTACCGAGCCAAAGGTCAGCTTGACAAAAACAAAAATCAGCAGGAGTGCGCACAATACGGGAAACACAGTAAAGCAGAGCATCACATTCACTGACTTTCCAATTAGGTGACGTGGCTCTCCTTAAATGCCCCCTAAGTTTGCCTGGATCCAGACTTCAGAATCCACCCACTCCACTGAGTCCACTGATTCGCAGGTCTGGCATTGCTCCACGAAACGGCGGCTTCTCGGTTGAAAAAAAACAATCAGCCAATGAGCGCCAGGGGAGAGTAACGATTAGCCAATCAGCACCATGGACGGCATCAGCTGTGCACCTGAGAAGTAAAGACAACAATGCCATAGACAAGAACTGCTATCATGGCTGTTCTAAATCGATTCAAAGTAAAGTAGGCTACAAATGACTTTGAAATCTGAACAGCACAGAGGTTTTTTTTGTAAACAGCCAGTGCTCGCTTGTTTTCGGCACATGGCTTTTAGAATGGAGTCGGCCTAACAAGTCCGAAATCTGCAGAGAGAAGCTGTTCATACAACTGGTAAGTTGAACTCACCTGATTAAAGCCCCAGAGTTTAACTGGTTAAACAGTATTAACAGTCATTTTAATCGAGGCCTGTAGTTTGCTCGCTTTTATAATTTGGGGGTCGTGATGAATTTGCCCTGCTTATTTTATATTCACTTGTGATGATCAGGTTTTGCACCATTTACAATGTAGATAGCTAACTATTATTTCTATTAGACACTGTGGTGAATGTAACAAAGTACCAGGGGTGGATAGTGACTCGTTACAAGTGACACAAACAAGTAAAAAAGTTTATTTTCTTTCGTTTTGAAGATGAAAACAGTGTAACGAGTTGACAGTTCTGTCTGATATCAGGCTACAAGTAGCTTCATTGTCAGATGTAGCATTTTTCTGTATCTGCATGTGATTGCACATTGATGCACAACAGATTTTGGATGCCTTTGAGCAAAAAAATAACATTTTCAGGAGCTACTTTACGCACAAAAGTGGCATTTGTTTTAAACGACAGGGCAGAAGAAATCTCACCCGCACTTCATATCTCTAATCAAGTCTGTCCCTATTTGTACCTTTGTGCGTCTTACATATCATTTCAACAGTCCAGTGTCATATCTCAGTCCCAGTCCACGCAGTACCACCATCTCTCAGCCTCAGATAAGTCATTATTTTCTCCAGCTCCCACCCACCTCTCCAGAGTTATGAGGCAGCTCCGGCTCAGCTCCGCTCATCCTTGGGTAAACTCCAGTACGGCTCATTGGCTCACACTGGAGTGTGCGCACAAAGCACAAACACAGATAAAAAAGTTTTTTTTTGCGCACTTCTGAGTCATAAGTAGACAGGAAGAGGGAGCAAGCAAGGCGTGAGAGGGAGACAAGGGAGAGGGAGAGTAGGAGACGGAGAAAGTTGGAATAAAGTGTGTCAGAGTGCAAAGAGACGAGACCATCACAGAAACAATGTAGTAACCGGAAGACGTCCTTCACAGTTTCTCAATACTTGTTGTTGTTGTTGTCTTTGTAGAGACACACAGTGTGCATGTGTCTGCGTCACAATCATGTGGGCTAATGAAGGGAGCAGTATGCCTCTGACGCACTCTCCGGTCCCATAGGGTTGGATGGAGGGAATAGAGAGGAGAGGAGGGGTTAGAAGAATCACTCATCTCTCTGTGGTCTTATACTGTTTCATTTGAAATGAAATACAAAAGCAGCAAAGACAACACCGTCACGCACTTTAAACACCCGTGTTCTTTCAGATTGCTTGCTGTCGTCTTTAATGTTTTCCTTCTCAAATACATTAAAGGTTCACTACTTTGATTTAAATTAAATATAGCTTAATGTGCATGGTAATGTGTAATACAAGTCCATTGTAAGCTTTATATTTATTTATGATTTACAACTTATTGTATTCAAATTAATGTGCATCTGTTGTTTAATCAAAGCTTTTGCCTCAAACCTTAAAGCTGACATTATGACACAACAAATACAATAATTACATCTGAAACAATTAGTCCTTTAATCAATTAGTCGATTGACAGAACATGAAGTTCTGTTCAGTTTTGATGAACAGTTCATTTTCTGACCACATATTATGATCATACTTACATGCTTTAATGTAAAAAAATTGTTTTTTTAAAGCACACTATTGTTCTCATACTGTCTGTCTGAATATACCTGTATCACCTGTTTTAGTGTCTGTCTCTTGAGCCCGCCTCCTGAAAATCCCAGTCTGCTCTGATTGGCTTGCGAGAAAATTATGTGCCTTTGCAAAGGCATCAGATTATTATGCATTATGTATATATATTATTATTATGTAGATCAAGCAAGGCTAGTCTTGTACAAACTACTTCATTTTTTATACCTAAAAATACATTTGCAAGTAAAATCAATTTAATATTATTATGGAGATTAAGTAAGAATTTGCAATAATTTTAAGCCGTATTTCTGATAATGTGGTTACTTGAGAAGATAATTGTATCAAACCATACTTGGTTGATTGGATAATTAATTACAGCTGCAGTTTTCAGGACTCACAACACTCTGTGGCTCCTCCCACTTTGTTATATTAGAACTGAGGTGTGTGGGATTCTGTAAAAACATCTTGCACAATGTCAGAAATGCAGATAACTTCAGATATATTTATGTAAAGATACAAACTTATTACATAGATACTTATTCCTAATATCACAGATATTCTCAGATGAATTTCTTTCAGTGTAGTTGTCAAGCTGTGGTTGGAGACACTCTATATTCTAATGAGTCCTGCACTTGACATCAGAGCGTGTTTTCTGATCAAGGCAGCCCACAACAAACTGACTGCTTTGTCTTATTTCAGTCTGTGGGATCAGCATACCCAAATGAAAAAGTGAGTTTTTCATGCTCTGTTGCCTTTAAATCTTCTCAGTTGTGAATACCTGCTGGTTTTATGATAGTAAACAAAAACAAGCAATTTAAATATGCCGCCTCGGGCTCTGGGAAGCTGTGATGTTGTATATTTTTCACTATAATCTGACATTTTATAGACCAAACGATAAATGGAGAAAATAATTGGCAGATGGATCGATAATGAGAATCGTTAGTTGCAGCCTTAGTAAAGCATGTATTCTTCTTCTCCTCATTATTGCTGGTACCAAGCACTGATGTAAGATCAGGGCCCAATATCCAAGATTAATTGATGATCTTTAATCATCTTGGCTTATTCAGACGCATATGGCAGCAGGATAGCAGGTGTACAAGCTTCTTCCTGTAATAAATCAAATTATTTCATAATTCTGAAGCAAAGCCAAGGTCAAGATGCTGTAAAGAAAAAAGAAAAAAAAGCAGTCTATGACTCTGCCTGAAAGGAGAAAAAAAAACCCTTTGTTTACTAGCTGTGATTGAAGGTTGACTCCCAGGACTTCATGTTCCGTTTGCGTCCAAGCGCCACACAAGTCTTTCACAAACCACATTCACTCAAAACACACATGCACAGACACACTGGCCTTCGTTGCCATAGAAACTCTGGTCTCAGGATGATTCTGATCAAGCTGCTGATCGTTATCAGTCACACGTTGTTGAACACACACACACACACACACCACACCTCTGAAACACACAAAGACCAGCATTAATTACAACACAAACTTTTTTATTTCATTACATAATTTTTCAAGGCCAAATCACAAATAAATAAGGAAGGAGACACTTGCAATAGCCTGGCTCGCAGGGCCACTTAACCACACAAATTAAGGAGGAGACCCCAAAAACTGGTCAGTAACAAAGATTATTAAATATGTTAAATGGGGGACTTTACACCTGTACAATTATTGGTAGTTTGAACTTGAATCATCAACCCCCCCCCTCCCCTCTCAACCTATTTACAATGAGAACTAAAGGAGTGGTCTTTTTGCACCACCCCACTGTCTTTGCCTTGCCGTCAGGGTGGAGCGGGACACGGCATCGCGCGCTGTCAACAAAACGTGGGGGGGAGCGCTTCACATTCTTAAGACCCCTAAAGACAGCTCATGTGTGTCACAAGGCAACTAACCGCCTCTAGCCAGGCAGAGGAAAAGCAGCAAACGGCACAGTAAGATACTGACTTTCCACTGAAACGTCAGGAGAGAGAACCGTTAGAAAAAGAAAAAAAAAACAGGAAGGGAGGAACGGCACCTCATCATGATAGCACTGTCAATTTTTTTTACATGCTAAAATAACCGTTCTGCGTTGAGCTCGTAGACATCTGATAAGTAGTTAGAGTACCTTTTTTTTATTTTATTAATGCTAAATGTCTACAAGCAAAGCGAGATTTGCATTCCAAGAGGGCAGCTGTGGAAGATGCGGCCCTTACAAAGGACCTCTGATCTAATATTTAATCTTCTGCCCATAAGCGCAAAGAGAAGAAGCAAGGGTGGCGCTCGTACTGATTCAGAGAATATCACCACCAATCTGGAAACCTACAGTAATTAATGCTATACATGAGTTTAAAAAAAAAAAAAAAAATGGCAGTTGACAGAATCAAATACCCCTTTTCTATATATACATTGCACATACAGTGTCATACACATAAACCAATTTTGAAGATACAGAAGTGATATCTGCACTCGATGAGGTCTGGTGAGCTTATATGCTATATACTCACAATTAAACACGGAGTGTATTCATAAGGAATTTCTTCAGTTGTTCGACTGGAGCGCGATCCTCTTGTTTCTCTCTCAAATATATATTCAAGTGCTTTGGTACAGTTGCACACTTTTCATAATGCGATTTCTACAATGCCAAATATATAGTTTTTCACTTTTCAGTCTTATTAAAAAAAAGCATATGACATTGTTTAGCACAGTACGTTCAAAATGGGCTACATCTAGACTTCCCTATCAGTGTCTCTCTACCGTCCTCTGCTTTATTCCTATGTTTGTGTTCCAATATGTGTAACAGGCCTAAACATTCAAACACTACGGAGGGGCTGCTCTATGTGCGGTTTTTGTTTTCCTTCCTACATACGTTTAAAATGTGTGTATAAATATTGCACATTCATTTTGTATTTCATATTCATAAGTAAAAAAAAAAAAAAAAAAAAGTATCTAGACCTATGGCGAAAAGGATAACATGTAGAGGTGCGCCAAAAAGTAACTGGGAGAGCAACCAATGAAAGGCTAGTTATTTTTCTAAACTGGGGCCAGTTTCACAAAGATATTTTTAGATTGATCTTAATTTTGCTCATAGAATAATGAAAGTTAACCAATCCCCACTGGGGACAAATACAGTTATTGATTGATTGAGTTAGACTCATTTTAAGCCCCAGAATTATATATTTTGTGTTACTTATTTGATTTCTTTCTATAACTGAACGGACAGGGGAGACAGGTAATACAGTGGCTCAGTTTCATGTGACTTTTAGTTGTGATTTGAGGCAGAGTCTGGTAAAATGAAGTCCGAGTTAGCCTGCATGGTGATAAGGAAACGTCTAACTTGCATTAGACTAATCTATGAGCAAAATGAAGACTAGTATAACACTAAAATATCTTTGTGAAACTGGCCCCTGGGCTGCGTTCCCTCGGAGACATCCATACATCGGTCATGACTGGAGGAATGTGGCAGATATGGCAGGGCTACGGTATGTCAATAAACCAACAAAATAACCAATAAGACACAGGTTGGGAGGCATCCAGGGGCAGGAAAAAATAAAGCTGGGGCCAAAGAGCAGGAATGGAAAAACTCCCAATGGATGCCTTTTTACAGTTGATGTTGGACCGCGCTGCAAAGGCCGAGAGCAGAAGGGACAGAGGACTGGATTGTCAGTAAACACACACTCAAAATGTACAAACTTTGGGACAGAAAAAAGGGGGAAGGAAAAGACAATGACAAAAAGCTTGTATAAAAAAAAAAAGCAAAAAAAAAAAAAAAGCTCATTGAAGTACAAGTGTAAACAAATTGGCAATAAAAAAAAAAACAGGAGGATAAAGAAATAAAAAACTGTAAGAAAAAGTCTTGATGCTCAATCTCTCATGGCTTTGCAACACCGATTCCTCACACACAAAAATACAAATGGGTTTCAAAGCTGACAAACCAAACATGAAGAAAACAGTAACACTTAACAAAAAAAAAGAAAAAAAGAGATCCCTGCACAGATTCCAACCTGAATGTTACTTAAAGCCCAGGAGGGATCCCTCTATCACACATGTCCCTGCCAGGTATCTGCACTACACATGACGGGGGGGTGGGGTGGGGGGGGGGCAACAGAGAGGGCGCGCTGACATTAATCCAGATATACATCTAGTAGCCTGACATTTGTATCACTTCGATGCCACGCGGACGTCCGGCTTCATGTGCCGCCTCGGTTGTCATAGCAACTCAAAAGGGAATAAATCCGTCAAAGGGGGGACGGTGAGTGCGTCCGTCTGTGAGGGACCTTGTGCCTTTTGGTCTGGATTCAAGAGTTTTTTCCCCCCTCTTTTTGATCAAAGCAGGGAAGCCTAGGAGGAGGTGCATGAGACGCTTTATGTCTTTAATAATGTGTGTGTGTGTGTGTGTATAAATGGAACCCCTCTCCAAGTATTCCTGGTAGTGGCTTTTGAGCTCCGTGTGTGTGTGTGCAAGTATATGTGTTGTCTGGAGTGTGTTTTGTCGGTGTTATTTTCCTCCATACATCCTCTCAATGTCTTCCTGGTAGTGTGTTTTCAGCTCCTTGCGTTTCAGTTTGAATGCGTCGGTGACTAACCCGGTCTC
Source organism: Heterobranchus longifilis (assembly GCA_028570985.1). Lineage (NCBI taxonomy): Eukaryota > Metazoa > Chordata > Actinopteri > Siluriformes > Clariidae > Heterobranchus > Heterobranchus longifilis. Next base: position 18,970 of record JAOVVB010154708.1, on the reverse strand, counting down.
TGGCGTCCAGGGCTCGGCGCTCAGACGGATCTTCTTGGGGATCTCGAATCGCTCCATTTTTGCTGGTTGGGGGGAGGGGGGGGAGCAGAATCACAAGTCAGAGTGTGACAGATACAGTGTGATACTAGTGCAAGTCTGGCACACGACAGATACCATCACACCAAATCTGATCTGTCAAGTTATGACAGAGGACCACCACTTTGGTTTTGTTGAGAAGGCTAGGGGATTAATCACATTTAAATTACGATTTTAGCTAACAAGATCATCGTTTTTATTTGTTTTTCAGTTGAATTATATTTAAAGTTCAAGGAAATCCACTGTTGAAAGTCAAGTTTTTTTTTAAAAGTTCAATAAATGCATGATGTCTCCAAATCAGTAATCGTGTTAAATAATCGTCAACTCAATATTGACCAAAAATAATCATGATTTTGCCATAACTGAGCAGCCCTAGTGTAGAGCATCGACTAGTGCTGCAGGATACAAGGAAAATATCTAACTGCGATTATTTTGACTGATATTGCAATTGCGATATGAGTCACGATATTGGGCGTAATGATGATATTTGCATAATTACTCATGGTCATTGAAAAATATATTAAAATAATCATGGTGGGATTCTTTTGCAAGGATCTGTACCAAACAAAGATGTTTTCTCATAATATGATTTATAGGCCGGGACATCTCTGCAGCACCACAGTACTTCATTCAGAGTTATATTTTGACACGTATTTTGCCTTTAACAAATATTGCACCTCTTGCGATTTGGATGTTACATGAATCCATATTTCGATTTTGATCAAATTTCGATTAATTGTGCAGCCCTACTTCCACCAGTCAGCTCCCCTCTTGCCCACAGACGCTATATTTTACACTGTCGTACGTAGTCGCCCCCCCAAAGGCCCATTCTGAGCCAGGAAAAACCCTGCATTATATTGAGAGGTGTATTTATATACAGGGGCAGAATATTAGAAACACCTCTCATTATAATGCACCACTGCAAACCACAACCTCAATAATACACATATAATTTAATTAACTCATCTATGACAGTGTCCAAGAACATTATAGGCATCATAAAAAATAAACTTTATTGCAGTTGTATTGGGTTGTACTAGATTGCACAGGTGTACCTAATAAAGTGGCCATTGAGTGTATATATTACGGGGAAAAGGCGTAAGAAATATAGAAACGTGTACACAGTCAATTAAATGAACAGGTTGGCCTGTCAACGAACACCTGCAGTGTGTGTGTGTGTGTGTGTGTGTGTGCGTGTGCGTGCGCGTGTGTGTGTGTGCATGTGTGTGTGCACGTTTTCTCTGTGATAAAAATAAAAAACACCCTTTCTCCTTTAATAAAATCACAGTTGACGATTTAAAAAGAAACAAGAGTGGACTTGTAGGTTCCTTGTGCTATTGTTTTTATTAACGTTATCATTGCTATTGTTGTCATCATTATTAATTGTAGCAGAACAAGATAAATCAAAACACCCCTCAGCAATCATGGCTTAAGTTTCTTCATACTCAGCTGGAACAGAGAGAGAGAAAGAGAGAAAGAGAGAGAGAGTGAGAAAGAAAGTGGAAAATCTTAATCAGTTTTTTTTTTTCTTTGAGGACCATATGGAAGGTTTCAAGCAGCCAACCATATGTTGAAGGCTTTTGTCATGGAAATCATACTTTTTGGCACTTTTTCATTGCGCAGCCAAGCCGGGCACATAAATAAAAGAAAACAAGAACAGAAAAATCATACAGAACATGATCAAATCTTTGAGAATACACAGAGTTTGAAGTTTTTTGTCTGTAACTTACAACAGATAGCTTTTTAATCAAGACACTCCCTGATTCACATGGCCACCCAGACTGCAATTGGTACCTGTATTTGTCTTTTCTTTTTAATTAAAAAAAAAAAAGACAACATGAATAGAAAAAGAGCAATTAAATGTCTACATGCATTGTCATATTATTGCTGTGATATATTTACAAATATATTTACAAAATCGTCAAAGAGGAACAATGTTTCCCTACATCTAAATTCAGAAGTTTAGATTCAAATTGTGCCTCCTTTTTCTGTAATTAATATTTTCTCTGAGGACGATCTGTAATGCTGCCAGTTTTAGATACAAGCCTACAGTACATTTCCAATTGATGTTTTTAATGATCTCAATGCTTTTATCTGCCTCATTAAAACCAGTCCCCAGGTTTTGGAGATGCATTATATCTCTGTCCCACAGTAAAACATTAAACATATAAAAAAAAGAATCCATAGGAAGTAGTGATTTCTGCATTAGTTCAATAATACAGCGACGTGCCAAACTGTGTGATCTGCAAGTAAATCAGGAGACAGGTGGTTTGGATGCTCTCATGCAGTGATTCAGCTGTAGCACTTAGACGACCATTGACAGGGTGGTGGTGACACGGGGAGGAGAGGGCGGACAAATTGAGCAGAAACTCCTCTTTTCTCCTCAGTTTTGTGTTTTGTTTTTTAGGGCGAGCTCAGCATTACTGCGATCGTGTCATCCATTTGGAATATGCAAATCGCTGACAGTGCATTTGCCTGCTGGCGCTTGACCTTCCCCTTGGAGGTCGCTCACCGACTCAATTACGCTCCCTATCTGCAGTCTGTCTGCAAACACCTGTTATCCTCCCACACTCCGCCACCCTCCGCCAATCCCACTTCAGCACATCTCATCCTCGGTGCGTCTGTTTAGAGGCAGTTGGGACGGGATGAGGGACGGCTGGTAGGGGAGGGGAGCGGCGCGAGGCAGGGGACAAATGATGGGGGAGTTAGAAGTGCATTACAGCGCGCCGCTTTATTACAACAATCTCGGAAAACTTTCTCTTCCAAGACAGTTCACGTCAGGATCATTTCCATTAGTGCTGGTTAAGATACCTCCATCTATTCTGTCTTTTGGCACCTCAGAGATTTGCTTAGCGGTTTTTAAACTGCGCAGAATAATTTGGGAGCAGTGGGAGCTGTAGTGATTTTTAATTTATTTAAATGACCTAAATTAGAATGATTGTAATCCTGTTGTGTAACCTTCTAGCATTTCAGTCAAATCACACCTGCCTTTAAGCTGCCAGAAGAGATTTATTTTTACCTGGTTGCTTTTTAAAACAAAAGAGACCTTTAAATTATTATTATATTATAGAATAGCAGCCTTTTCCAGTCGAATTAACACCTGTAGCAGTTTTGAACTCGCTGTTTAAAGGATTGAGTGTTGCCCATAGTTACTGCATCACTATCATTATTGCTTTTGCACCTTTTCGAAACCTTGGTGTAACTAAATTACACCTACATTATTATATAACAGATAGTGTTACATTTTCATGGCGATGTCGACATGCACATCACAACACGTCGGCCATTTCTGGGAATTAATTATTGCCTGAGATTTAAAGACAAAAAGGGCCAAAAAATCTCCAGTCACGAGGAAGCAGTGGACTTTTGGAAAACAGCAAGATGGAGAATATTTTAGTGTTTCGTTTTCATCGTTTCTTTTTATTGCCCTAAATCGACTGAAAACAGGACAGCTGTGATTGTTATACATGTCAGTTGCTGTGTCAGTAAAGTTATTGCCACGAAAAACAAAAAGTTAATTCTGCATTCATTCGTTTGAAGTCTCCTAACACTGGTACTGTACATTGTTCCTCTTTAAAAAACTAAGTCCCATGGACTCTCTACAGTTTTCATGCATATAAACATTTTCTTTGAAGATCAGCAGCATCTTACAAGGTCAATGGATGTTCATTTTTTAAATTATAAACAATAAATAAATACATGATAATTAACAAATAAGCAAGTCTTCAATAAATACACAAAAATAAGGTGAATAAATAAATAGATAAATAGGTAGATAAATAAAGTATTTACATGATAAATAGATGGTATGCATCTAAACCGTGGGCGGAGCTTTGAGCGACATATAAAACAGACAAACAGAATAATTTGACTGTCACTTTGTAACTGAGGGTGTGTGAGTCCATACCTTCACTCTGAGGTAACACTGGCGGAGGGGGAGCACCTCAAACACTGGGCGAAGATTGCTCTTTAAGACTGGACGATGCACCATAAAGGCAGCAGAGTTTATGCAAGCCACCGTGGTGGAGGAAGAACAACGAGAGTTTTCATTGCTATAGACAAGTCAACTGCACATGGCACTTATAACAATAGATCATTTGGTCTGGCTCCCAGTGTTTTTGTCCAAGTCTGTACATCAGGGTGAGACTATGAATTTAATGCGTGATAACCTGTTCAACAGGCCGGTTAAACGTTTTAAAATCACTGCTCTTGCAGAATTGAATTGAATGACCTATGGCCTATGATCGTGTATAGCTTATTTAAATTTGATTTTTTTTTTTTAGTTTTTTTTTTGTTAATACCCACAGTTACAAAGATGCTTTAGATCAACAAGGGATAATAAGCACAAAAAAATAAATTTAGAAAAATCAAATAGAAAAATAACATCCGTTGAATTGAAACATTGGTGTGGAAAAAGGGGGTTTTGTCTTTTTACCTTTTAAAATGATCTCCCTTTTTTGCAAATACTGTCATAGTTCACATTTTCATAAAAAGTTCATGTTGGCAGTTGCAAAAGAATTCAATTCTTAGCAAATAAAAAGCAGCATAAAAATACAAGAGGTCATTTTGTCTCTAAAAAACAAAAGAACACTGTTAGTCCTTTTTTATGTTTTTTTTTTTCATTTTCTCATTACTATTTGCTATAAAATATCAGGAATCTAAATATTATTACTATTGATATCAATATCATTATAGTCATTGATAAAAATTCACATGCCAGGCCTCATATATAATTGTGTGTAAGTGTGTGTGTGTGTGTGTATGTAAGTGTGTGTGTGTGTGTGTGTGTGTGTGTGTGTGTGTGTGTGTGTGCACACGTGCGTACATTAATGTGTGTGTGTGTGTGTGTGTGCTTGTGTGTGTTTGCATACATGTCTGTGTGAGTGTGTGTGTGTGTCTACATGAACCCACGTCCGTGCGAGCGCATGTTGCTTAATTGTGTACAACTATCATCTACAGTCTCTATTTGGGGGAAGGTTGTTTGATTGTATGTTTCTGTGGACGATTAGCTACTGTGCAGGGAAAAAATCCAGCATCTTTTGAAATTGTCTTTGCCATAATCATTAGAGTTTCTTCACGTAATCTCAGTGAAAATATTGCTTTCTAAAAAAAGGGAAGAAAAAAGGCATGGAGGGCAGAGTGAACAGGGTTATTGGTTGTGAACCTACAACAGGGGTTCAAAATTTTGCTTCTTCCTCGCGGTTAGTTTTCTGATCCGGAGTCGTCTTCGTCCGCAGAGCCCTTGAAGCAAGCCGACTCATAGTGCTTGTTCAGGTAGGACTTGAGAGCGAAGGTCTTATTGCAGCGCTTGCATCTGTAGTGCTTGAAGGCAGAGTGTGTTTGCATGTGGGCGCGGAGGTTTGAACGGTCAGCAAAGGCTTTGCCACAGTGTGCGCAGGCAAAGGGCTTCTCCCCCGTGTGTGAGCGCATGTGACCTTGAAGGAGCCACGGCCGGCTGAAGGCCTTGCTGCACACGTCGCACTTGTGCTTGAGGTCGTGGGTGAGGATGTGCATGGCCAACGCTGGCATGGACACGTACACTTTGTTACAGGTGGGACACTTGCGGGCCATCTTGCTGTCCAGGCTGCGGTGCGTCTGCTTGTGTCTGCTGAGGTTGGAGGAGGTGGCGTACGTCTTGCCGCACTCGTTGCAGGAGTGGCGAGCCGTGCCGCTGCCAGATCCCCTCTCCTGAGCCCCGCCGTTGGCGCTGCTGCTTCTTGAGCCCCCTCCGCGACTCTCGGTGTCCCCCTTCCGCCTCGAGCGCCCGTCAGAGATGAAGAAGGCATCCATGGTGTAACCCTCGGCCAGGGCCTCCGATTCACCACTGTAGAAGCCGCTGGCTGTCATGCCAGACTGCGGGCTGTCGGGGTGCTTCAGGTCGGGGTCACAGTACTCCTCTCCGCTGCTCACCTGCGTGTAGAGGGGGTCTGACACCGGCGAAGCCAGCTTCAGCTCCATCTTCTTCTCCCCCTGGTATACAGATGGCGTGATGTAATCCTGGATGTAGCCTGAGTAAGAGACACACACGCAAACACAGTTGGCCAGGGGTTGTGATGGATAAGGACACAGTGACATGCTGGTGATTACATGATTATCGTGTTGGATGATTGCCCTTCGTAGAAATGGTGAAAGAGTGAGAGGCAGCACAGAGCTAATTGCATTTTTTCCAGAACTCGCAGGTAGTACGCACAATAGTGCAGTGATGCAGGGAAACACTCAGCTGCGTTTAGGAAGGTTGCAATTTTACAGTGAGGATGAGCGCGAGATAATAGCTCATCAAAGAAGTCTCCTGTGGAGGAAGATGCATATTAAAGACCCTCTCATTGATTAGACCTCCTTTGCTTCATTTATAGTATGTCAGTCCTCTAGCCTGTCTCCATGTTTGCTTAATGAATGCTCATGTTTCAACTCTACACCTCAACAAATACCTTATTTCTCCAGAATTGTTATTCTAGCAAGGTTTTGTATTTTTTAATGTGAGTGTTCTAAAAAAAAACACCCAAAACAGAACAAGTTGCATCTCTGATTTGAGAGTACTTTATGTATTAATTACTGTTTTCGATGCAAACAAATGCATCTTTTGGTTTCAGACCAGGCTAATGTTACATCCTGCTGCTTACCTCCTGTAGGATTTCATTTCTTGAAGCATGTTTTAAAGCATGAAGCAGCAAAACACAAAGCACCACAAGTGATTTAAAATGTCCCCAATTGCACAGAGCATGATTTCAGAGAGATATATTTTTGTTGGCATCACTCATGTCTTTCCTTTCCGTTCCGAAGCAGCCCAGTGCCAGAGGAGCTAAAAGGCTTGCTGGCAGCTAAATGCATCCAAACAGAACTCAATACTTTCTTATGCTGTGACTCTTAGGAGCTGAATTAATACTAAATGCATTTTACCTCCAGGGTTGATATTCTGTCGGTTGAACATATGAGTGCAAATATAAAACCTGGTGAAAATCCTTTCCTGAGAGAAATAGTGCATAACTGCAGAAAAAAAAGCCATTCCCAAGCACTGTGTGCAGCAAGCAGTGGAAATTAGGTATTGACTGCTTTTTAATGAAATTCAAAGTTTTGGACTGATCAATAGGCCATCATATGTAAAATAGTGCAGCTGTTAGAGAAGATAGAAATAGTGCAAGGAACGAATCAAGTGTCTGCGACACACAATAATAGTTTATTGAGCACGGAGTGCTTGAGGCCTGATAATGTGGGACACGTTGTTTGTGAAGAGGGGGGGTCACCTGTCTGCAGCAGCGAGCGCACTGAAGTGCCTTCAAGAAACAGGGAGGCCATTAAGAAATCAGTTGAAGTGCTCTCTTACTACAGCGTCTCCATTCCCAAGGGTTTCTGTTCACACACCCACTCTGTCAAAGACATGACCATGACACCCGGGGACAGGGAAACACCGGGTCTGTGCACACATTATTATGCTGCACTGCATGGGTTCACTGTTTTAAACCGCGCAGATGGTGTTTGTCCGAGAGAGCGCAACACTTTCTTTCAAAAACAAGAAATCTATTCATCTTGTTTTTTTTTTGTTTTTTTTACTAAATTCTTACAATTACAATTAAATTAGCGGCTGGGCGATAATTCAATAAGATAATTTACCGTCTTTCAATGAAATCGTGTTGTGATGAAATCATACACCGAGATATCGTAATGCACAATTACGTCATCTAAACGGATAATAACAAGCACATACTAACTCAGATTTCTCAGGAAAATCGAAGTATTGTCTTCATCTGATTGCTCTGTATTTGCGTGCATGCATGTAAACATAATACAAAATATTATTATAATTTCACTTGAAAATGTTTTGTTTATTTTGCACTAAAGTTCTTAATAAAATGAGAAAATGCTCAGTACTTTTCATTTCTCAAGTATTTAACTCACACAGGAGTATGCAAAAATAGGCTTTACCATGTGTTTATTTCATATGGACTTATTTATTTATTAAATTACCAGAAAACATGCTATATCGTGATATATATCCATATCAAGATATGAATCTATATTGAGATAGAAGATTTGTGGCCATATTGTCCAGCCCTAAATTAAATGTACAGATGCTGTAGCCTCAAATTATTTGTAGCTATATCCACCTGTTTTACAGTCACACTGTTATGATTACAGCTTAGGGGCTCTGCACTACACACGACAACATGGCCTTTATTTTTTTTCCCCCCAACAAAACATACGGTATCAATGTAAGCAGAGTTGTTTACTATATTTCAATTACCCAAGGTCAGACACGGAGCTCATCATTTAGGACTCGCGCTGTATCAGCCTTTACAGCTCATAGGCTCGTTTCTCTAATGCAAAGTAAGCATGTAATTAATGGACCCTCTCAGCCACCCCTCTTTGTTGTTCGACAGACACTCAAGTCAAATGTCTCCACAATGGGGGGAAAGAAAATCTCCTGGCACGGCAGAAGTGCTGATGTTAGGTATTTCAGCCACGCTGTGAATTCTTTTATTTTCCTTCTCTCTTTTTTTTCTGGTACTCAGCCCGAAAAGATTCTTTTGTTCAAATTAAATACCTTTTGTCAACACCAATGTAGTGCCTTATCGCTCTTTTCTTCTTTTTAATATAATGCTTATTTTTCATGGTGTTGAACAATAGAATCGGGAACAATAGAGAGCGACAATAATTACATACACATGGATTATTTAATAATAATATAAAATGGTGCAGCAGGAAGTGTAAATAGCATTCATTACACGCTACTAAATGTGCCTGGCAAATGTAAAGAAAATGCATGTTTTTATTTCTTGACATAATTCTTTAGACTTTACCCAGTTAGTTATTTCTAATTTAGCAAACCATTATACTTTACAAACATTTTTAATTCCTCTAATCCTGATCCATCACTGAACCTCGTATTGACACGGTTGAATAACAGGTGGGCATCATCACAACATTTAGCTGTGGACTGTGAAGCCTCTCTCTCTCTCCCTCCCTCTCTCTCTCCCTCTCTCTCTCTCTGTGAAAAATATCCCAACAAATCACAACAAAGACACACATATGGCCCTTTAAACGTGGCCACAAAATGGAAGCGGCGAGCTTAAAGCAGAGCGTGAAAGTGAAGGTCGCCTCTCAGCTCTGACTGGAGCCGACTGTGGCCGGTCCGTGTGTTGACCACAGTGCAGCTATGTGCCTTTCTTCATGTTTACTGTACAACCTCTGTCACGTGATCACAGCCTCATTGCTGCCCCAAGCATTTTTGTCTCCTTTTTCTCCTTCCCTTCGCGATCCCTTCAGCCCAGCTCCCCACCGCCCTCTCGGCTGTACTGTACAGTGTGTTGATGTCTCTTGTGGCGGCGATAGGCCTGCATGGCTGAAACTCTAACCCCTGCTAGTTTTCAAATGCCCGGAAGGAAGAGAAAGATGTAGTGGAGCGATGGGGGTGGGGAGACTGTGCATGCTCCATTTGGATGGGAAGAGGGGGGCAAGGGAGGATCGGACCGTGATGGGAACTCAAGGACAATAACAGCTAAGGACAAATGTATCATCCGATACTCATCTCTCATATTCATGAATTTTTTAGTCCACATGATGACCAGATATAGTCAGCCTATATATGTGTTCAGCCACCACAGGGTTGGTGCAGTCGTACAAATACGTAACGGGAGCTTCTCCTGATTATACACACGTTTTGTTCCCTATTTACATAAGCTAATCCGTGGCTGTGACCTGAATTGTGTCTGTCCTTCACCGGAGTCAAAAAACAAAAGTCTGGGAGCAGGGTGATGGGGGTGGGGTGCCACCGGAGAGGATTATTTCGGATACTGATGCAAAAATCAGCTGGCTGCACGTAACATCATCACATTAATTTACACACACACACACACACACACACACACTACGAGCAAATGATAATCTCACACCGACACAAAAACAAAAGAGGATGCCATCTGTGCTAAGTGTGGAAATGTCAGGCATGCTGAAATCAGCACCGGAGCTGTCTACACAGGCAGGAGTGCTAGCACGTCTTTAACGGGGCAGACTGGAGGCATGTTAACTCACCATTCTCGCTGAGACGAACCCCGAGGCTGGTCACCGAGTCTGTGATGGAGCGTGCAAAAGTGAACGAGTCGTCCAGGTGGTGATGGTGATTGGAAGTGGCCACATTGGACGAAGAGAAATCATCAAGCTTGATCTTCTTCACCAAAAATGAGCGGGGCATGTTTCAATGGATAAAAACACAGAGCTGAGAAAAACGCATGAGCGAAAACGAAAGACCCTCTTGAGGAAGCACACGAGCAGAGCTGGCTTGACGGTAATCCTTGCGGTGAATGTGAAGACAACGGCCAAAAACATAAAGATATAAGAAAGAAAATGGAAACCAGTGGAGAACAAGGCTGACGGCGATGGCTGTGTGATACTCTCTGGCTCCCCCAGCTTCCCCCCAGAAAAATAAAAAAATAAAAAATAAAAGCGGATCCTGTTCAGCACTGGATAGCTCCTGTGATGCAGCAGGCTTAAGGGACCAGTGAGGAAGAGAAGAGATGGAGACAGACAGAGAGAGAGGAGGGAGAGAGAGACTGTCAGACTAGCTGAGATCAGCAATCACGCCAGCCTTTATATGGGGCACAGGCAGTGGAAGATCAGGTGGTGCTGCGAAATGGAGCTGCTTAGCTTTAATCCATCAAATGTCCCCGGGGACACACATCAAATTACTACTGAACCGTCTGTGCATTCGCACACAGACAGAGGAGAAAGAACACAGCCAGACCCCCACTGCCCCCACTGCTGCTCCCCCTTCTACTCTCCTCCCCTCCCTCTTTCACCCCGCTTATGCTCCATGCTCGGAGGAGGAGTAAAAGAGGAGGGCAGACAATGGAGATGTGGATGAGAGCACACTCAGTGTCCTGTCCCCCATTGTTTTCAGATGAAGTGGCACAGTTTATGTTTGCCTTGTACAGGCGCTGCCTCCCTCATGTCATCTCTGTTAGCTCAAACAGCCTCAAATGTCTCCGTCCTCTTTCGACACACTGCACTGTACTCACATGCTGAGAGCACACGTACAGTACAGGAGAGGTTATCTGAGCGTCTGGGAGTGCTGGACCTTTTTTTTTTTTTTTTTTTAAAGCTGCACTGGATTCCAGCACTATTGACGAGCGGGCTTCGGGGAAGTACTAGTGCTGCACTGCTCAGCTCGTCTCTCTCCCTCCCCATTACCGCTGCACAGATGTGTGTCCCGCCATGCGTGGCAGTGAATTATCTGATTAATTAATTACATCTTTTTTGATTAGGGTGAAATCTAGAATTATATCCGTGCTTGCTAAATTGGCTAGATTTCTCTGGGTTGGTTTTGCGTTTGTGTGGACTTGTTAGCTCGCTCATTTTACTGTATGTTACATTATACATTTGTGTTTTCATCATCAGCATTTGTTGTTCTCTTGTTAGACTAAATGAAAGTGAAATATTTATACAGGAAAAATTGAATGTTGTGGTAGTTTCTAAAAGCATCAGTGGAACGTTTTCATGTGAAACAGAAATGATGCACCTGTTTGATTCACCATCAACAGGAAACACTTGTGTCACATCACTTGTTTGAATTAATGTTTCACTGCATAAATCAACCACATTTACGCCTAAAGGAGAACTAGCGCTTCTATTTCTGTTATGTCACACACATAATATCAGTGGAGGAAATGCAGACATGAGAAAATACTGCAGATCTATTGTCTATTCTGTTAAAGTGTTATATAAAGGTAAATGTTACTGCTTACAGTTAGTTTGCCAATTATTTCTCTTATTAATTTTTCAGTCTTTAAAAATGGCAGTAAATAGTGAAAAAGTCCATTACAATTCCCCGGAAACCCAACGTCTTTAAATTGCTTGTTTCGTGCGTCCAACAATTAAAAACCCAAAGATATTCAATTTACAGTCAAATTAAACAGACAAAAAACAGAATAAATCCTCACATTTGAGATGATGTAATCAGAGAGCATATTTACTTGATAACTGTCTTAATAAATTATTTTAAATTACTTATTATTACTTAATTATCAAAATTATTGGTGATTTAATTTCCTGGCGAACTACAAATCAATGAATAGACTAATTGTTTCAGCATTGTATTAGACAGATAGATAGACAGATAGATAGATAGATAGATAGATAGATATATAGATAGATAGATAGATAGACAGACAGACAGACAGATTGTCTGGTTTCTCTCAAGGTTTCTTTCTATTGCCATCTTAGAAGGTTTTCCCTCAGCACTGTCACACTCGGTTTGCTCATTAGGAACAATCTGATCAGTCTGATTCATACACATTTCCATAATTTATTTTGATTCTGTAAAGCTGCTTTGTCACAATTATCACTGTTAAAAGCATGATGCAAATAAGATGTAATAGACAGACAGACAGACAGACAGACAGATACTGTAGACAGAATCTATAACTATCTAATAAAATAGTCAAAAAACAGTCAACACCTACAGTACTAGTAAACACATCGACCCTTGACAGCAAATGTATTAACCCCAACCCCTCCCCCCACAAATCCCATCAAAATGATTTAGTAAATCCATTAAAACCAGTAATTAACCAGTGCATCAAAACCCATCAAAACCAGTAGTCAGTACTCCCCTAAAACACCAGTGAGCTGGTGAAACGGACTATAAACTTTTTTTTTCAGTATGAAAAGGCACAAATATGCAAAACTCTCTCCCTGTGTGTGTGAGTGTGTGAGTGTGTGTGTGTGTGTGTATGTGTGTGTAGGTGTGTGTAACAGAGTGAGAGTATGTATTAAATGAATATGTATGGGAGTTCTTTCTGTGCTGTGAAAGTGTTCCCCTAATGGCCCTTGCATTATAGTCACAGCCAACCCTTCAAGGTATGCTTCAAAACTGCCATCTGTGTGTGTGTGTGTGTGTGTGTGTGCGCGTGTGTGTTTATAAACTGAGCGAGGCAAAGAGTACAGACAAATGCAAAGATGGATTAAAACAGAGAAGGGGAAATGTTGAAATATAATGACATGTAGGGATATTAGACAATGATCAGACAGAAAACAGCACACACACACACACACACACACACACACGCCTGTAGTTCCAGCTCCTTTCACACTCCACACACTGAAAGGCAAATATTTGTTAGCGATGGAGCGCTAATCACTGATTGTGGTCACAGCCACAGAGCTATTCAATAAAGGCCTCATTTTCTCTTTTCCCTCAGTTCTGCTTTCCCCTCGTCCATCACTCTCTTCTCTCTCTCGCTCTCTTTCTCTCTTTTCATTCTGCCTCACTCGCTCAATCATTCAGCACACTCTCTCTCTCTCTCTCTCTCACAGACTTGGCTCGCTCTACCGTTCTCTCTCTTTTTCCCCTTCTCTCCTTCTCTCTTTTTTCTCTCTCTCTCTTTCTTTCTCTTTTTTCTCTCTCTCTCTCTTCCTCCAGGCAGAAAGCCAGCATCTCTTTCCTGGCGAGGAGCCAACATCCTCCTGCCTCTCTTCCCCCGTCTCTCCCTCCCTCATCTTTCTTTCTCTGATTGATGGCCCCTCCATTTGGGAAAAGGAGGAAACGAAACAGAGAGAGAGAGAGAGAGAGAGAGGAAAAGAGAGCAGTAATGCGCAGAGGCACACACACGCACACACACACACACACACACACACATATACACGCACGTGTGAAAAAGGTCTTTAGGGTGAAACACAAACAGAGTCATAAAAGACACATGTGCACACACACTCATAATTAAACGGGAATGGAAAACATTACACTGTCCTCTGAGACAAAGATGTGAACACACATCCACACAAATAGATGGAAAATCACTGAATCACACACACACACACACGCACACACACACTGCTTTTGAAGGCATGCAATGTCCCGAGGCCAAGCTAAACAGTGAGTGTTTATATCACTAACATTAGTATTACAACTTTCATTTCATACTTTCTCTCTCTCCCTCACACACACACACACACACATTGCTGGTTCTTAAGATCTCTTCCTCATGTCGTCTCAGGAAGTTTTCCGTCTCACTGGTTTACTCGTTAGACACTACATCCGGATTTCTGGAATGTTGTTGTGTTCCGTTGTTCTGCACACACGCACACACACACACACACACACACACACACACACACACACATTTTTGATGCCTTTCAGAATACACAATGGCAATCAATATCCAGGCAATACAGTACATTGAGCTCCACAATTATCTTGTATGTGTGTGTATATCCCCATTCACTTAATAATATCTCAATAAGAATAATTTATCATTAATAATCATAATAATTTATGAACCATAAACACAGGCTGCCCAGGTGGCACATGCGAGTCTTTTGTGGGATTTATTTCCCTCCTGATTTTCTCCCTAATCTTCAGTCTCGCACCGTAATTCCACCGGGGGAAGATATACAGTACGACGACGCATTTGCACCGCGGTTTAGTTTCCTCCTCTGCGCAGCTTCATAACCCACAGGGGGCGCTGCAGAGATGCAGAAGTGGATTAACTCGACTTGTCTTTTGGCCTGGTATGAATATTCCTAAGGAAAAACGCAACCTGATTGGTGGGCCTCAGAAGTGCACCAGAAGCGGCTACACAGCAGGTGCAACGGAGACGCAGCTGGAGGATCAACTCCGGCAACCGGGTCGAAGCGAGAACGCCACACAGACACTCCTGCTGCATCTCCGACCTCCCAGCTACCGTCCAGCTAACTTGTAGCTCAGTCACCGCCAGGTGGCGGCGACACACACTTCGAGAAAAGCACACGTATCCACCCACTTCGTCTTGCGAGAGGGTACAGGCGGCGTGATCGGCTAGTGTCACCGAGACTGATATGGGAGCGATAGTGCGATACCCCTAAGAAGCCACTAAGACAACGTCCAACTTGCTTTCTGTGTACCAACAAACAGCTGTCACATGGTCGAGATTCATCTCTGTAAGAGAGAGAGACAGTTCTGTTGAGTCTGGACCACCATAATCGAAATTATTCTATACCGCTTATCTTGTAGAGGGGCAAGGGGGGCCTGGAGCCTCTGGGGATGAGGCGAGGTACACCTTGGACAGGGTGCCAATCCATCTCAGGGCACACATACACACACTATGGACAATTTGGGAATTGCCAATTAACCTACTCTGGAGGAAACCAGAATAACCGGAGGAAACCCACCAAGCACAGGGAGAACATGCAAACTCCACCCACACAGACAAGATGAAGAACCCGAACCCTCGACCCAGGAGGTGCAGGGCAACAGTGCTAACCACTATACCACCGTGCTACCTATTAAATATTAACTCTTATCGATTAATTATTTTAATCCATGGTAAAATGTCTTGTTTGTGTATTCAAGAACAATGCAGTAAAAATTGTTAATCAGAACAAATGGATGGATTTATTTTCTATAAACGCACCGCTTGGTCAGGTTCATGTTAACACGCTCCTTCTAACAGGTCACGGTTTCTATAGTAAACATTAACTTATACACAGCGAGATGCACGGCCGACCCGCCGCGTAACCTACGCCTAGCAGTAACACGTTTTTAAAACCAAAGCATAAACGTACAAAGATTTCTGTTCATTTATGTTTATTCAACATTTACAGAGTCTCAAATGTTAGCTCCATGTAAGTCAGTAAGTGCACATGTGTGCACACACACACGCACACACACACCACAGGGAACATGCAGTTACTCAAGTCCTTCTGATGAAACAAACAGACCGGTTATGCTAAACGGCTGCCTCACAGATGCACAACACACACACACACACACACACACACACATTTCCCATCAAGTCTCTTACACTCACTAGCACGTTCACACAAACATTTCCATCACATTCCAGAATAGTGACATCACTTCTGCTCTCAGACTCATTACTCATATATGAGCTTGGTCTTACACACAAACATACACACACACACACACACACACACACACACACACACAGCAACATGCCATTTTGACCTTTCCACAACCCCTTAAGTTCACCCAAGTAAAATCCATAGAGACAGAGAGAGAAGAAGTTGATGAGAGTAATGAAGAGCAAAAAAGGGAGAAGTAGAGAAATGAGAAGGGTACAAACTAATTATTTTAATTATATCTATCTGGGGTTTCTTCTCTGATTTATGGATTAATCAGAGCTGATAAAAATGTATACAAAATCCCAAAAAATATTTATTAGTAATATTTTTTCCGCAGTATTTAACAGACAATCTTTCACAGCACGAGAATAGCATTAAGTCAACAAAGTGATTATTGCTCATTCGATCGGTTCCTTTGTTGTGTTCAAAAGTATGTGGACACCTGACCATCGCACCCATATGTCCCTTTCGAACATGTGCTGCTCTCACACTGATCAGCCTCACTCTTCTTAGAAGACTTGCCACTATATTTTGGGGTTTGTCCCAGACACAAGTGGATTAATGAGGTCCGGCACTGATATCGGGGGAGAAGTTCAAGTCAGAACTCCAATTTACCACAAAGGTGTGTGAGGGTGTTAAGGTCGGGGTTGAGTCTCAACCAAGTTTAAATGTTTCCGTAACTTTACGTCACCAACTTCAGTAAGTCATGTGACCCTCGGAGCAGAGAAGGATAAGTGGGATCTCATGACCCCAGTTTCAGTTGAATGAAGACTTCCTTTTGAAAATAGTCACCGCCTCCTTCATCTTCTTTGTTAAGTCTCTCTCTGCGAACTTAAATTCAATGAAATTTCAGTTTTATTTAAACAGCAACTTTAACAAAGGTCCATGTTGCAAAACAGCTTTACAGAATCAAAAGAAAATGAGTTTTCTTTGTGTGAGGAAAGTGTGAGGAAATGTGTAAACATCGATATTATAGAATTGTCCCTCATGAGCAAGAAATTGTCCCTCATGAGTCAACGGTGCAACGGTGGCAAGGAAAAACTCCCTCAGATGCAATGGGAAGAAACCTTGAGAGGAACCAGCCTCAAGAGGGAACCCCTCCTTAAGGATTGATCTGCAGTTATACTGTGTGTTATGAGGCTGGAGGTTCAGTAAAACAGGAGACGTGTTTAAGTTAATATAAAGTCCACTTTTGTTATTGGAGGCTCAGCTACAAAACTGTTTGTGGGAATTTCAGCCCTAAACTATTAAATGACTACAGTCACAAGGCATCCAAGAGCATCTGTCTGTATCAGCTGAGTCCAAGAACATCTTCATGGTTTAGTGGAACTGTCCCTAGTCACCACACGCATCCCAAGTGAAGTGGACTGCTTTTCATTGGTGTGTTTGTGGAATTGAGTGCTGAGACGTCTGGTTGTTTCCGGCAACATACTTAACTCTACAGTCCTTTTGGGGGCGTCTTGTCCTTCAAATGAGCAAGCAGCAACTTGAGGGTGTTAAAAAATTTCTGTGGTTCTTGGAAAAACACTGAAGGTATTTCAGAAATTCCAGGGTTTTAGTGGATAGCCTTGAAGATAGAACTAGACATTTCCTTATTTCTTTCTCTTTCTGTTTAAGGATATTGAAGAAGCATTTTTGAGACCCGTTCACATCTGGAGCTTCTTCACATGCTGGTCAGTGTGTGTTTAGAAAACTAAACTGAAAGTGGCTCCCTTTTCTTCTTGATACTGTCCTTGCTAAATTTCTTGAGACCCATGGTGCTATGTCTTCACCAGAGTTGGTATAACTTTAATCTAATTCCTTTTCCTGATGCCGCGGAGACCTTGGCCGCGAAGAGCTTTGTAATTTTACATTTGATGTTGTAACGGTTGACTCTTTGTGCATGGGCGGCACCACAGACACACGGACATTGGCGAGGTCTTACGAGGAAAGGAGTCATTTTATTTAGAAAAAACAGGGAAGGAGAAGGGTTAAAGAAGGGAGGAAGGGGAAAAAGCTAAGGATTTTTAACGCGGAGAAAGCCTGAGATCCGTTAACATTAATTATCACCAGCTGGCCCGACCTGGCGGCCTCGTCCCTGCAGAAGAGGAGGACACCTACATAGGGAGTCTACGGACTGAGCGAGGAGCGACAACAGGACATTTGGCACGGTTTGTTCGTTCGTATGTCGAAAATGCTTTATATGCTGATGCAAATTTCTTGCAAAATTTCAGTTCTTAAGGAGCGTTCGTATGGCGAGGTTCCACTGTAATCAGTTTTTCAGTGACAGTTGAACTGTGCATTTTTATTGCAAGAGGTGTTTTTTTTTAATTGATAGACATTAATTAATCTGAGGTCTCCTTGTTTTTCCTCACAGGGAAACTTTATGTTGCATGCTCGAGGGTGAGTTCCCGAAAGAATTTGTTTATTTTTGCCCCAGGCCGCCAAACTAAGAATATAGTCTACTGTCTTTCAGTAAGAATTTTGACCCCCTTTCCTAAAATTTAAATTGTTAATTAGTAATAAAAGTATAAAAAATGTAAGAAAATTCATTTTAATACAGTGTTTTCTTTACCTTTCCACCACAATGTTTCAACTATGAAAAGCACAGGCAACGCCGGGAACTCTGGCTAGTTTTATATAAATATTTAAATCTATATTCAACATTACACTTTTCTTTCTTTAGTAAACTGTTGTGTTAAAACAACAGAACTCTCGAGGCCGTTTAGCAACGCACTACTGAGTTATTAATGTGAACACACTGCTTCACGTGTTCTTTCGCCTTCTTTTTTTGATTTTGAAATGAAACAGCAAAAATAGGATAAAATGGAGAATAGTAGATGATCAGAGACGAAGAAAAGGATGAAAAGGAAAAACAGAGTAAAACTGAGAAGCTGTAGAAAAGAAAAATGAGCAAAAATTCATGAGTGAAAAGGAAGAAAGGAGAAATGAAAATGAACAAGAAAGTGTGAGGGAAGACAAAAGAGGGGAAAGAGACAAAAAGAATAAAGAGAGAAACGCAGACAGAAGAAAAATGGAAATGATAACAGCAAATGAGAACGAGAGAGGGTGGGGGGGGGGTTGA
>JAOVVB010154671.1:0-11744 GCA_028570985.1 Heterobranchus longifilis | reverse complement strand
CAGATATAGGTAATTTCATATCTCGATAATGATGTAAATCATGATATAGCATGTTTTCTGGTAATTCAATGAATAAATAGTCTATATGAAATAACCACAGGATAAAGCCTATTTTTATATACTACATGATCCATGTTAGCAAAACAACACCTCTATGGTTCGCTCTATCTTTGCTCCCATGTGCAAGGATCAGTCCGTAAAGCGTCGTCCAAATTACGTAAATATTTCCATAACGCAGTTCGGCTGCTGGTTTTGGGACATTGCGATACAAACGATCTGCGAGTTGGATGAGATCAACTGTCATGTCTGTATGCTAAATATGGGGCTATCAGCTGGTTAGCCTTGCCTAGCTTAAAGACTGAAAACTGGCAAAAAACATGAAAAGGGAGTCTCTATTGACATAAGCAACAAACCATACAACCACATACCTATAGGTTGTTTGTTCCTACCCTCTAATACGACCCCCAGGAGCATTTTCTATATAAGCGCCCTTACCAGTGGCAGGAGATCAACACATCCTAAAACGGTCACAGTTTTAAACGTGGTTAATGTTGTGAAACAGTCAGAGTTAGTTTTAAGCACCAAAACTACTTGGTTAGGTTTAGGAAAAGATTGTGGTTTGGGTGTGTTTGTTATGTTACTTCAGTTACAGACGACAGTATGTGTTACAGTTTGTTATGTTGTTGCGTACGTGACGTAGAGTGTGACGTAACTATGTTATGTAATGTAACTTTACTTACAAGTTAACTTAAAATAAGTCAACGTTGACTTTTGGTTTTACACAGGACATGAACAGCGGTCTCCTGGGAGAAACGTCACCTGACTTCATCCTTTGCTCCCATCATAATATTACGGGCCACTAGAGGTCGCTGCCTAACAATAAACATACATAGGGGTCATAAGCTGTGTACAAACGACCTATGGAGTCGTTTTTTGGTGGAGGACGGACATGCTCGAAATAAGGAGTGATGGGTGATTCCTACAGTACCTGCTACATAACTGCCTCCCCTCCCCTTCAGTTGATTAAATCCCTTTAGCCATCTGCAGCCTTGAATTTGAAATGCAGCACTAACGCACAGCATCATTATGTAGAAAGATTTTCCTTTACGTTGAACCAGATGCTGCAAATAACCACACAAACTTCTATCAAAATAGTCAGCTACAACAAAGATTTACCAGCTTTGCATTAAAAATGATGGAGCATGGAATAAGGAGATTCTGGGAATGCAATTTAATTGGTAAATCTTCAAATTAAAAGTTCCCTCTAGGCTCCATCATTGAGCGTCCTCAGAGTCCACTGTTCCCACCAATGCTTTCTCCAAAAGGTTACCGGGGGCAACAGCTGTGTACATCATTGCGTTCTTTAGTTATTAAGTTATTTGGCAAAAGGACCCGGCCATAAGATTTCTTGTAATGTGTATTGTTGAAATCAATTCCAAACTCCACAAGCAACAAGGGAAGGGTAGCAAGGGTTGGAGTAATCAGGTCTTATCTCTTAGTGTAAACTGGCAGCAGCGTTCTGCACTGGCTGCAGACGGGAGCTATTTCCCTTGCTGAGTCATGAATAGAGGGGTTACACTAATCAAGCCTGGAGATAATGCAAGCACGTCTCCATGTCTGTGAATAAAAGAAATCTTGCTGATAAACCTTTGCTGAAGAAAACATGCTAGGTCTAAATATCACACCGACATTATGGGCCTCAGACTTAAATGATAATTACGTAATTATAAAACGGGTAGTTCCTTGTCCTTGATTGTGATTGGCTGAGCCGCGTTGGAAGCCGTTGTAAAATACTCAACAACCTACACCTGTGACCGCACCACACAGTATTACTGCGCCCAGGGCCGGATCTACGCTAGGCACATGCCTTGGGCCCAGACAGAGGGGTAACAAACATCTACACAATGAAAATATTTAAAACATTATTTAATGTAGGCTACACTATTAAAATCCAAAAAATATTTTTTAAACATACACCTGACATACACACAGTCGTGTGCATGTGTGCAGCCGTGAAAATGTATTCCCGGTTATTGGACGTAAAAACACCGCAAACACACCACGGATGGGCGTGTCACTCCGGTCTAGGGCTGTAGTCAACCAAAGAAAATCTTGGTCGACCAAAAGTTGACCTACTCTTCAACCAATCGATTGGTCGGAGGGGGTCCCCCTTTAATGGTTTTCATGATATTTACACTGTGTTACAATCAGCAGCGGCGTGACGAGGCGCTGATTGTCTAGTCTGACCTGAAAGCTGCATGTTTTGGCTTTTTTTTCTGGTCACAAAGAGTTTAAAAATGTTTCATTTTGGGTAAAATGCCGCCCCGGCACCATAACTTCCGGCTGTCTCATCACAGCGGAGGAGATGTGGCACAAATATCATAAAGACCAACCATCACATCTTAAATGTACAATTAACAACATAAAAAATAGGAGAGAGAAATACTACTGGGCCGTATATTTCTTCATATATATATATATATATATATGTATATATATTAGATTAGATAGTCTTTATTGTCATTGTGCAGTCACCTGAACAACAAAATTATAAAAGCTACATCCGAAAGGTGCAATTAACAAAGAGGCTAGACATAAAGACATATACATAAAAGCTACACAAATACCTAAAAGCTACACAAATACCTAAAAGCTACTTCTATATACTGTATTGCACATCTTTCACACATCGTATTGCACATCATATTGCCAAGTGCATTGTGTTGCATGTATGTGTTATGGTTTGTGCAGAATTAGTTTTCATGTTGATGAAAGCTTGTTTCCTTGGTCACCCTGCAGATGTGCTGTGATGTCAGATAAGCGTCAGCGTGCCAGAGTCCAGGGCTCCTGGGCCAAACAACTGCCAAAACACTCTGGACCAACAGGTAATTTAATGTATATACTGTTGTATACTGTTGAATGTATATACTGTTGTATCGGACTCCCTCTGCCTTCTTCTCACTGAATGAGATCAATATTTATGTATTTACTTATGTATAGCCCTGGATACTGGATTCTTAGTCCTATTAACCTGCCTGATATGTAAACAACAGCTGCTTCTTTTTTTTTTTTTTTAACCAGGTGCAGTCCCAAACAACCAACAACCCAAAAATGGCAACCCAGCCTCGAGTTCTTGGAGATGTAGGCCACAGAAAACACCTACGACAAACTGCATTGTTGAATTACAGCCTGTTAGAATGGTTTATAAGGAAGTGAATACTCTTTCTCTGTTCTGTCTGTTCTACATTTCAGCCAGTCAGAGATGTTCCACCAGAGACGGTGATCGAGTAAGTTACACATTTCTATCTTCACTGGACAGATGTTTTCAGGTTTTTTTTTAAATGTCACATCTATTCAAAATGTGTTTCTGTCTCGTGATATTTTGGCTTGTTATACGCACATGTTGTCTAACATACATCATTTTGTTCTGGACAGGGAGGCAGGTGAGCATGAGATCAGCCATGGACCATCAGGAGTGTCCAGGTGAGTACAGTCTAATTGTATAGATGAAACAGTTTAAACCAAATGGGAAAGTGGGGAATAACCAAACCAGTGTGTTTCGTGACGATAACATATCTGTGATTGAGTTTCAAATCCACTAGATGGCAGCAAGCAACAGTGTATATAGCTCTTTGTGAAGAGCCTCCAGCTTCACGTGTTGCCCACTAGGATTAATGGACATTGAATATGTAGTAATGTGCTGTACCATACTGGACAGCCAGATGATTTCCACATACTTTTTAGGTGTTGAACTGATGCTTTTATCAAGATTAAAATACATAGAGCCATCACAATTAAAGACAACCAAGAGCAAGGACACAGTCAATATTCTGTGATTGATTCTGTGACCTGGATTGATCATGTATGAGCTTTGCAAAGAAGTGTAAAAGGAGACAAAGGAAAGGGGGAAAAAGATTGATATTTCAATTCCCATTTAAATCTGTGGTGGACACCTAACACCTACTTTCTCTGGAATAGGTAGATTGCTCTTTTGCTACTTTTTAAACAATAATGGAAATTAGATTGTTAGACTACTTTGCATCCAAGTTTTAGCTGGATAAAATTTTTAGGTTCAGGCTTCTATTAGTCTGGTTTACCGGATAAACAGTGCGGGCATAACGGCTCACTTTTTGTGTGCAGGGACGCACAGGAAGTCCCTTTCCTTTATGTTCCCGTTTCAAAGTCCCTTCGCTGCAGCCGGGGCGTATACAGCACCGCCCAAGACCATTGTGACTGATTTAAAGAGATGTAAACGAGCCAGAGAGGTTTTTTTCTCCTATACCTGAGTGAAAACACACTGGAGCCAGACCTTCCTCTAGCGCTGACACAGCGCTGTTTAAATAGGTCTTGTTATGCAAGACTAGGCTGCTATTGACCTTCGATGGTGTGCACCAAGGGGCACTAAAGAGGCCAGTATGCTTCTTCAGAACTACTAAGTCAGATGGCCAATAGCGGTCTCCCGCTAAATGTCCTGTTGTGGCCCTGTAAAGCTCTTTGAGATGACATACGGTGATTCGAGGCTCGAGCTACATAAACATGAACTTGAATTAGCTGCAGCAGAAGGCTAAACTATTGGCACCATTTTCTCACCATCTCTGAAACTTTTCCCCGATATTGGCGCATGTTTTTTTGAGTTTATTGTCTTTTGATAAGTCCTTTTTACTCGTTGTTTCTTTACAGTGTAGGCAGTTGTTGCCTACAACAACGGCCGGCCGATTAATCAGTCTCTAGTTGATAGTAGAGGTGACGGGAAAAGGTGATTTTGGATTGCCACCCTAAACCCGTAGGCCACTAGGGTGCCCCATTGTGGACTGTACTGTTCAAACACTAAATATCTGAGTGACATACTGTATGTATCCACCTTACTTTTCTGAGTAGTGAGTGTTTGTGTCTTTGTGTTTTGCCTAACCATCTGTCCAGACTGCAGCTGCTGCCTGGGTTTCTTCCTCCAGAAGAGGCTGACTGGATGTTCAGGAAGCTGTTAGTGGAGCTTCCCTGGTCCCAGAAGACCAACTACAGACAGGGTGGGTACCAGCATGGTCTTAAGGATAAGCAGTAAGGAAGGGCTGAAATGTGAGCCTGTGATGTATCCTGAGGGAACACAGGGTCCCCCACTGCAGCTGCTTTGCTGTTGGGTTCATGTCTGTTCTAGTTTGTTACAGTACAGTGTTAAACATTTTTCTTCTGCTCATCTTTGAAAACATTTTTTGTAAAGATTTGTTTTTATTGAAAATCAGATGATGCTTAATTTACAGTGCAATTGCAGTATGTCAGTTACACACAGTTTTCCATTTGTACATGACATTTTCTTTTTAAAGACGGGATAAAAAAAAAGCATACAGAGTAAATACACCAGACATAGACAGCAGTGAAAATACAGCACTATCCCCAAAGTATTATTGTATTAGTTCACATTAACTGGGCTCATATCCCCCAATATGCATAGTTTTGCAATACTTTATGCAATACTATGTTTCCAAAATTCTCTGTTTGAGACATTTTTATGGTACATATAAAAATGAGAAAGTACTTAGAGAGTGCACACCTCTGCCAAGGCTGCAACATCCTCTGATTTTGTTATTTTAACAACAGAATGTTAAGACATTTCTGGTGTGTGTCTGTATTTGTATAGTGATAGGTAATTGTTTGGTACACATGCTGATTTTTTTAAAATTCACGTTAGCACAGTATATCTTGAGAAGATAAAAGACAAAAGCAAAAACTGCAGTCTCTCTGTCCTTGCACATGCGTAAGTTGTGCAAAGGAAAGAAAACATTGTGTCATTAAATGTGATATTAGAGCTTATATCTGTGGTATCTCCAACATCACTGGCCCAATTTAGATGATGCATCTTTAAACTGTCTTTAAAAATGTATGGTTATGGTAATGGAGGTAGTTTAATTAAAACTTTGTATGCAAATGTAGCATCTCAGGTGGGGCAGAAACCAACAATTATTTTCATTATAATGAATCATTTAATCTATAAAAAAGTGATTAAGAAAAATTTCAGTTTCCCATAGTCCAATGTGATGTCTTAAATTGCTTGTTTTATCCAGTCAAAACCCAAAGATAATCAATTAACATGAAACAAAGAAAAGCAGAACATTTGTAATTGTTACAGATTCTGTCAATTCACTTATTTTTCCTGTGCTCATCTTAGATTCCACTGGCTGATTTTTTTAGGATTCATTTTACTATGATGTCATAACACACTGATTGGACCGATGAAGGTAAATCATACACTTTCAAATGATTGGTTGATAAATCAGTTGTTTGACAGCAAATGATCTGCAGCTATTTTGATAATTGATTAATTGTTTTAATTATTTTTCAAGCAAAAATGCCCAAAATTGTTTTGTTCCAGCTGTTCAGATGTGATGATTTGTGGTGGGTTCTTTGTCATACATGACTAGGGGTGTCACGATTTCAATTCTTTTTTTTTCTTCTTTTTTTTTTTTTTTCACAGGTCCATACAATAGAAAATACATCACAATTTTCATTCAGTCCTCTGTGGATTACAATTATGACTTCCAACAGAATATCTCAGAATCTGTAAACAGCACAGATGTGTGTAAAGGCTCCCTGGGCCTTCAAGTGTAATTAGGATTGAGAAAGAAAAAAAAAATGGTGGGGAAAAAAAATTAAATAAGACACAAACAAGAACTTAAAACTATCCATCTTTCCCATCTTTTTGAAAAAATGTCCTTTTGCAGTCTCAAAGCAAAGGTAATCCTTTCCATCTTGAAAATGTCGTAAATAATGTCAATCCACTCGTCCACAGTTGGTTTTCCTGGTTTTAACCACTTTCTAGTTATGGCTTTCCTGCTAGCCGCACTTAGTATCCGAAATAAATATTTGTCCTTAGAGGAAACATTTTCTGATGGTAAAGCTCCCATATATAAAGACTCTAATTTAAATGGAATGTCAGTCTGAAAAACCCTTTGTAAAACTTCATGAACTTCCCGCCAGAAAGGATTCAATGTTGGGCAAGACCAGAAAATGTTGACTTGCAGACTGAACAGCACTAGAATTTTGTGCTTGCTCAGATCATTTGTGGTTTATATACTTTCATAGTTTACATGTCTGAAAAGTTGTAGAGAAACTGTAGAGAGCCAGTTTGACCGGCTGTGCTCATACTTAATAATGTCGGTCCATTCTCAAATATTTATATGAATCTATGTGAATTACTTAAAACTGTAAACCGTGTTTCATAGAAAGATGATTATATGTGTTTTTATTGAGGCTTTTTAGGTCTCAGTTGTTTTGGCTTTGTGGATATGAGGCAGATATTGTTGTCTGCCAGCAGCGGGGAGTGAGGCGGACAGACCGCGGGGTGTGCTAGCTAGCTAATTATCATCTAATTTGTGATCTGATCTCATACAGTTTGAGCAGAAACAGAGCAAATCTAAGTGCAAGCAGGGGCTATTTGAGTGCAAGGGCAGGGTTTTGATAACCCGACATTGTCAGATGGTTTGTTTTCACCACCCGAGAAGCCGTCATTGGAAACTGTTTGGAAAAGGGCAGGCGCTTTAAAAAAAATACCTGGCAGGTGATTGGACGAACCATCTGTCAATCAAACTCTTGATGAAGTCAGTTAGGAGAAGTGCAGAAAATCCTTCAGTGCCGTTCTTTGCTCTTCTTTCAATTAAGAAATATTCTCCAGCTTTGATATAACCGACGCTAGTGCAGCATCTACGCAGAGTTGTTGTTTTGAACGAACAGCTCACACACCTAAACCACGGCCGTAGCTGCCAGCAGTTCCTCACAGGACGCCGATTGGTCCGCACCGAACACAAACGCTTTACTTGGAGCCTGATAAGATTCTCACGTGATCTCGTGATATCACGAGAATCCAGCTGCCGTGCAAGGTAAGGGTCTTGAGGGAAAGCATTACAAAATTTCAACGTGATATCAATGAGTCACGCTCTCAAATACAAAGACCACGCTCTTGAATAAAGATAGGAAAAAAATCCCCATACAAATACACACTATGTATTTATTTTTTCAAATGCTGTTTGATTCACACTAAAATCAGAATCAGATTTATTGCCAAATAGTTTTTACGTACAAGGAATTTGTCTTGATGATACGGTGCATAACAAGAAACAACACAAAAACAAAAAGTATACATAAACAAATAAAAGACAACAACAAAAAAAAGCAAAGAGCATATGTACAGGTGAAAAAGAAAGCTCCAAAGACATGTGGCGTGAGTATAAATAATATTACAGAAGCTATATGTAAACAGTACATTCTGTATGAGAGCTGCATAATTTATGATCATTTATAACACTATAATCATGAGCTTAATTTTGCCATCTTCCCACTAGGGCTGCTCGATTAAGGCAAAAATCACAATCATGATTATTATGGTTAGAGCCAGACTGATCGGGCAGCCGATAATATCGAGCAATGTTGGCCTGTCTCAGACATATCAGTATTTATCAGTATCCGGCATATATGTTGTCTGTTATGAAAACATTTTATACAAAACATATAATGCAGAAAACTATACTTAGGGTGATTTAGAAATGATGTCATTATGCAGTGCTTTATTTAAATGATCAGAAATATCAGTCAATAATTGACTGATACTGAACATAGTAGTTAAAGCTAAACAGGGTCCAAAATTAGCACCATTTACTCACCAAATGCCGGTAAAATATGCAAGTGGCTGGTAGATGTGTTTCACTTACGAGCCAAAAAACAATGGTAATCTCTGGAGCGGCTGGTAGATTTTGAACATTCACTCGTCATTTGGCTGGTGGACAAAAAAGTTAATTTTAGACCCTGAAGCTAAATAAAGATATTTATTTTATTTTTATTTATTCTTTATTTTCTCAGTGTACATTTCTAGAATTGTTTGACAGTGTAATACATTGTGTGTGTATAATGTAAAATAATGTTCAATATATTTAATAAAGTTATTTGTTTAGGAAAGCAGTCATATTAGTGCAATATCGACAGAAATATACTATATACTATATCGGCTGTAATATTGGTAATCAGTGAATTTTTCCCTCTAAAATCGGTATCGCTCTCAAAAATCCCATATCGGTTGGGCTCTAATTTTGGTCAATATTGGGATCACAATTATTGAATACGATTACTAATTGACTTTGGAAACATCATGTATTTATTGAACTATTTTTTAATGTGGATTTTCTTGAACTTTGAAAATAATTTAACCAAAAAATATAAGAAGGGCTGCGCTGGATTTATTTTTAGACAAAACGAGAGCAACATTGTGAAACAGAACGCAGCACAATAATCCCTCCATCTCCATCATCTTGTTTTCTTCATCGTCAGAAGCCAAAATGGTAATTGAAAATACATTTCCATTAATCACCAGCCCGAGTTCTGCTGCACTGATTTTGATTTTGATAATTGTGTTATAGCAGTGCAGTGATAAAGGTGTGGAGTACTCTCCCACAGGGTCCAGAGTCTGATGAGGAGGAGGAGTCTGAGCTCACGGTGACAGAGCTGAGGGAGAAAGCCCGAAAACAGAAAGCAGAGCTGGAGAAGAGGATGATGGGAGACGGTTCTGATGAGGAGGAGGAGGAGGAGGACGAGGGGAAGGAGGAGGAAGCCGGGCAAGGAGAAAACAACAAGGGCCAGAGCAAACTGTCGAATGACGAGTCCGGCTGTTCATGGGGAATGGGTGAGCTTTTCTGTGGGATCAGACTACAGGATGTTTCCTGTCAGCTGTGTTGGAGTCAACTTCCTCTTAACTAAAGAAGCACGTTTTCTTTCCTTTTATTCCGTCTGTCTCCGTAAACAACAGCTGAGGAGGTTGTTCCAGAGGAGGACGAGAACGAGGAGAACCCTTTTTCAACAGAGTTCCACGAGGACCAGGAAGCTGCCTACCTGAAGGACCCCAAGAAGGCTTTGCAGGGCTTCTACGACAGGGAGGGTGAGAAGACTTATTGTTAAAGGGATCGTTTGGGAAAGAGGTTGTATGAGGTACTTATACATTGTAGGGCTGTCATCGATTCAAGAAATCCTGAGTGGACTAACGCTCATGCAATTTTGTCGACTAATCGATTAGTTGATTTAATCGACAGAAAACTTGAGTTTCTCCACAAAGAATCCTGCAAAAGCACCACTTTAAATCTTGTGTTTAGCAGAGATGTGCTCAGAAGTTTCTTGGAAATAAATCATTCAGCATGAAAAAAGCATAAAAAACGACTAATCGACTACAGAAATCTTAGTCGACTAAGACCAAAACGACCGATTAGTCGACCAATCGACTAATACGAGGCAGCCCTGACATACATACATACATAACATGTAAATTTAGGCTGTCAATTACTGAGTTTCAGAGATGCTAGATGGACTAACATAGCTGTTTCCATCCTTGTACGCAGAAAAGCTCACAGGCTGCTGGCTGCAGCTTCATATTTAAGATATGAGAGTATCGATCTTCTTATCTAACTCTGGGCAAGAAAGCAAATATGTGCATTTCCCAAAATGTCAAACTATTGCTTTAAGGGGGTATTACTGTTATCTTTCATTTTCACCACCAGTTTAGAGATTTAAAAAAGCTACGTTTTTGGTCAAAACAGCTGCTTTTCTAAATCACTACAACTTTGCTGTATCCACATTTTCAGTGCATATCTGTCCAGGCCCTCTGACCATGAGAAAGACTGGATTAAGATAAGAAGCCCAGACCTCCTATCTACAAAAAGGCTCTGGAGCACGTAGGACGCATGTTTCATACGACTTGACAACAAGGACCAAATTAACACACTTACACTACTAAAATGAATTAAATATAACAATAAAACATTATAAAACACTTAATTTTCTTGTAAGATTTACCAACATAAAAATTCAGAGTGGCTGGCATTTAGAAAATGACGCAAGAATAAACAGAGAGAAAATAAAGACAATAGAAAAAGCAGAGAGCTTTCCCTTGCGGTGTATCAGTCTGACCGCAACAACCGTGACAGGGTTGTCAACGGCAACAATGTTGTCGTAAGTAACAGAGTTGCCGGGCGGCGGCGTGGAGATGGACAGAGCGGTGTAGAGTGAATTGGAGATAACAGGGAGTGTGACAACTGAATTACAGCTGACGGCCCTGAGATGAGCTCTCAGCGACAGAGAAACAAGACAGATAGACAATACGGCACGCTGGGAGGCAGGCGAGGAGATGGGAGACGGAGAGCGAGCCGGAGTGGAAAGTCAAAGGGTAGAGGTAAAACTCAAGGACAGAAAGGATACGACGACAGAGAGGGAGATTAAAGGAAGTGAGAAAATGAGAGGATGGAAGGAGAATACTGCAAATGTGTCTTAACAATGAGAGAAAGAGACAGACAAGAGATTCGCGAGACAACGAGCACGCAGAGAAAAGTCAGATGAGATGGGAGAGTTAAAGAACGAAAGAGTACAAAAGTCAAAGCAATAAATTGATAGCGGAGGAGAAAATCTTGGCTTTGTGAAGGCGTCCGTGCACACACGCAAGGATTCAGTGTGTTTTTGAAGAAACATTCGAAAAAACTTACATGTGGCATTTGTGAGCCTGAAGGTGACCGACTTGTCTTCGATGTTACACACGTTGCGGACGGACACCTGGCACGTGTAATCAGCGAAGTCCTTGGGTCTGAGGTTTTTCAGCTTCAGCACCTTGGTCTCACCCTACATGGGATGAAATGCACACGTGACGATATCATGCTAAAATATAGAAATATTTTCACAAAAAAAGTTTTTTCAAGAGACACATTAATACCACCCCACCCCCCCCA
>JAOVVB010154660.1:0-11745 GCA_028570985.1 Heterobranchus longifilis | reverse complement strand
TTGCTACAAACATTTTTTTTTTGTTGTTGTTGCTTTAAAGAAACAATGGTACTCTCTATATTCTGTTAAACTCATGACCTTCAGTGCTTGCTTGGAGTTTAATGGTTTTCAGTTGCTTTTTTCCCCCACACAAACATTAAACCTAGAAATGATGGAGTTGGTATCTGGAACCCTGGCCTTCCTGAGACAAAATCCACATCTTTTATGAGTGTGCAAGATAGTGAGCAAACTGCGTCGCTTACAGGAAACACAAAATCACAACTCAATACATACAGAGATAGTCTGTCGACACCGAAAGAGAACTTAAAAATTGAAATATGACACAACACTGATCAATCCCAGAGTTCTTAAAGTAGCATAAATCTTCATTTTGCAA
The DNA here is from genome assembly GCA_028570985.1 of Heterobranchus longifilis. Taxonomy (NCBI): domain Eukaryota; kingdom Metazoa; phylum Chordata; class Actinopteri; order Siluriformes; family Clariidae; genus Heterobranchus; species Heterobranchus longifilis. The sequence goes on along the minus strand of JAOVVB010154660.1, from coordinate 11,369 downwards.
GATTTTAATGTCCATATTTGATGGAAGATGAAATTTGTCTTTTTTTTTTTTCTTTTTTACAACATTCCTGTTATAAATTCCTATTTCCTTGAACTTCAGACAAATGAAATGCTTGTAAACGACAGGTGGCTTTTGCAAAAAAAACAACAACAAACAAACAGAAAAGATAGGCACCTCTGAAATGAGTCTTGTAACAAACTCACCTCCCACACTTTATCCCTTTCCATTTCTCCATGAAGTTAACATAGGGATTACTAGTCCTTCTACAGCTATCTATGGCCACAGTTCTTTGTTTTTTTTCCCCTTTTTTATTTTGTAGTTTTTTTTTTTTTACTTTTTAATTTTTTGTTTTTTTTTTCTCCTTTTTTCGTATAATCGGAACAAAATGGTGCAATACTCAATGATAATCCTTGTATTGGATTATTCCACAATAAAAGCCACTATAAGGTAGATAAACTTTTTACAGATAGAATGAAAAAAATCCATTAAGTCCTTGAGTAAACATGTACACATGAATTGTCACCATCTCCCCTCCGTACTTAGACTCGTTTATCTACGATTAGCTGAGTGAGGGGTAGAAGACACTCAGTGCAACGTTAGAAGATAATAACAATGTCTATCAGAATAGTTTTTGACAGAACAACAAAAAAAAAAAAAAGAGATAAAAACAAACACAAAATATAACATACTGAGTGGAACATAACAGCAGGCCATGTGCCCGGTACACACAGTTTCTTGCGCACACATTCATACAAACATCTGACTTTCAAGCACACATCTAAGATGACTTTTGCATTTTTTTGTCAAAGATTTTGTATTTGTAACTTAATGCAATACATTTTTAATATTCTCTAAAAGCCCCTAAGTGTACCTGTCAGATGGAGAGAACAAAAAAAAAAAAAAGAATTACTGACTTCACATTACATTATTGGCGCTCCATGATTCAAGTATTTGCGTTCAATATTTTGTCTTGTTTTGATATGTTTGTGATTTTTTTTTTATCGACTGGTTGGGTTGGGCTTTTAGACAGGCTAATTAACAAACAAATACACATATATACAGTACAAGCACTTCAAAGTACTGTAATATGTCATCAAAACCAGAACGTGCATATCCAACTCCATATATGAAAGGCGTAGCTTTCAATCAAGTATCAGTTTACACCCGACCCGAATTCTTTCCTTCGTATCGCTTATTTGCGGGGAAAATACATATTGCTCATTTTTCAGTTGTATTAAACCAAGACCTTTCAAACAAAAATGAAAAGTTTCAGAGGTTACGATCCAAGAAGTCTGAAGAGGTGATACCACACACCCAACTCACAGTATATACATATATATATGTAGTGTATACATATATACTGTTATCTAGAACAGAGCTGTAGAGAGGAGAACCTCTCGATGCTGGTGCAGCATGGGAAACCCCCTTCACTGTCAGGGTTCTCCAGTTAGTACAGGATGCTGGGAGGTCCTCGGCTATTGGGTCTGTCTGAGCTTGGATCAAGGCAGTTACAGAAACAGGCAATAGTGATTTTTGCTTGTGTGCTGCAGGACTGCAAGTCCTGAAAGGTAGCCTTTTCCCGTTTTCTTGTTAATTTTTATTTTTTTTATTTTTAACTTTTTTTAAAATGTTTTTTTAAGACTTTGTACCTCTTGAAATGTGCCCCTCCCCTCCTGCTGATGCAGAGTGAGGAGAGCGAGGCTGATACAGTGGGCCCAAGCCATCTGGGTCTGTGGAAATGTACAGTTCAGTGGGCCCGCTTTGAGCAGGACACAAACATAAAAACGAGATAAATACAGCATCCACAAAAAAAGGCACCCCGGCCACCAGTCTACTCCTTTAGATGGTGGTAGTAGAGGCTGATGATCGGAGACGTTTCAGCTAGAAGTGCAGAGCTTTTAACATATTATAGATTTTTTTTTTTTTCCATTTAGATTTTTTAGCATTTTTAAGATTTTTATGTCAAACTTCATAAAAATGACGTTAAAATGCGATTTCATTTTTGGTTTTAAAAAAATATGTACCCGGGATTACCCATCATCAACTGTGCACTGGAGCAAACTGGAACCCCCAACTGAGTAAAGATTTTCTCCTTAGCATGGGGCACTCCCCACAAAAGCATAACAAAAAAAAATCTCAGTCATTTAAGGGTGTGATGCTGCCGCCCATTTGTTTGATCCCTCCTGTCCCCCGCTGCACCCTCTGCAAAGGTTATCAAAGCTCCTCCAAACAGGGAACACAAGTGCTCTCTATAAAGATACAGTATGACACAGCAAATTTATATTGGCACATTACATTGGCAACTTTTACGCGCAATAATGGGCCCCGAAACAGTAACGATAGGCCACCTTTTGAGAAAAGGATTCAATACAAGCCTTTTCCCTTCCAATTTAGGATTAAGTTCGAGGCATGAGGTCCGTACATATCGTTGCGCAGATGGCCTTTGAATTTAAGACTTTGCTCTCACAGTAGAAAGGACAGATACAGAGAGCTGCATCGCATACTTGGTATCATCTACTCCCCTACCCTGAGATCAAGCTGGACAGAAGTGTCTTCAGCGCAGAGAGAAAGGCCGACCTTTGATAAAGTGTTCGGACTTTAGTATAGGACAGTGTTCTGGTGGCTTAGCCTGACTTTACAGAAACGGCGGCCATTCTGAAGTGCTGACAGAAGCGCACTGGGGGACGAGTGTTAGGGTTCGCCAAGCTCTGGGAGGAGTGCTCGTTCCCGAGTCAGGTCTGGCGTGCTGTAAAGGGCCCCAGCCTCTAGTCTTTTGCATAGAAACAGATAGGAGGGCCTGTTGGTGCCTGGTCAGGGGAGGGCTACTGGGTCTGGTTGAGGTGGAGGAGGAGAGGAGGTGGTAGCGTAGCAGCTAGGCAAAGGGCAAGGGGGGACAGCCTGCGGGCAGGCGGAGCAGCTTGGAGCAACAAACACCCACACCCCCCCCGTCTGAGACACCCTATTTTTTTTACACATCTCAAGATACTACCTGGAAGTACTACAGAATACTGTCAAACACAAAAGCATGATCAGTTAAAAACAAATAGACAATCAATAACGCTCTGTAGTATTGATCCTCGTTTTGCATTCAATACACAGGATGAACATACAGAGGCACCTCTGACCAAAGTGTTTCTGCATATGAACAGTGAAGGGCTAGTTCAGCAGCCAGTATTTTGTAGACCACTGCATGTAGACAAAAATAACAATATAACACATTGAAAAAAATAAAGTCAAAAATGATCTTTTCCAAAAAAATAAAAAATAAAAAGTACACTGGCAAAAATTCCAGAAATATGACTATTACATCTTCCAGCTAAAGTGATCTTTGTGTCAAAGAACTGAGAGATGGGGGAGAGGGCGGGACGACAGCAGGGTCGAGTGGCGGCGGGGCCCCCTTGTTGGAGATGCCGTGTGTGGCGGAGAGCCGTGATTGGCCGGTCTTAGAGGAGCCGCGTTTTCTTGCCAGACTGAGGGAGGGTCAAGTGGAGCCCAGGAGGAAGTGCTGCGCTGTGGGGCTGCCGCTTGACACCCAGAGGACCACAGCAGAGAGGCACTCAGTGGACACTACCCCCTCCCCACCCCCACTCCCACTCCCGACTCACCCACCGACTGTCTGGCCAGCGGGTGTCAGAGACAGCTGACCTTGCAAGTCTAGTGCCTCCAAACAGAACAAGGCTAAACATTTGGAGTAACAGTGATATTCACTTTGATATTGTTCAAAGAAGGGAAAAAAAAAAAATCATAGACTGCAGGTTTTTCCCCAAAGTCCAATGGTACATTTCAGTTGTGTTTCCCTTCGTCCTGCTACCAGAGGAACAATGCCAGACACATTTCCAAGGAATAGATATAGTACATAAAAGAGCTTTTTTTTTGTTGTTGTTTTCAATGTTTATGCTGCTCCTTTTTTTTTGATTTATTGGATTGCAGTTGAAGCGATTTGCTCTTCATAAGTGCTATGATAAAACCCTTTGAATTTATAAAAGTCTTAGTCTCTTCTGTTTGTACAGTACCAAACGCAAGGAACACTCGTAGGTCTACTGCATTAGGAGAAACCCCTCTTATTTGGTATTGTGCCAGATACCCAGAACCATCCAATCCCACTGTGGATTCAGTCTCTGTTGGGTGTGGCTGTGGCACGCAGAGAGGAAGTGTGCATTATTATGTACCCAGTGTCACAGTTTGCTGCATGCACAGTTCAACAGCTGCTTCTTCCTCTTTGCAGAGTTTTCCCAACAGTTTCAGGGGGACTGGTGGTCTGGAGGGAATCCAAGTTTTGAAAAGGGGGTAAGGTTTTTTGAAGTTCCAAAGTCTTTTGCTGCAATCAGCAACAATCGAAAAACAAAAGAAAAGAGAAACCAGCTCCGGTGGACATAGAGTATGGACGGAAGAAAGGTCTATGGTGTATATTGCACAATGTAACTGTCACATGAAGGTGATATTGTGTTCTTTTTTTTTTTTCCTCCGAGAACTGGCTGACCATACAGACCGCTGGGCTTCATTAACAAATCAGACAATAGAAAATTCAACAAAGCACCAGTAAGCGACTGGGTTGAAGGTGACCAGAAGGATCTGGGCTTGCAGACGTCAATGATTAGGTGCCACCGGACGTACATAGACATGTACGGAAACGGAGACACGCAGCGAGGTTGACAAATAATCTTCTCTCAGCTTATTTATATGTTGTGATAGATATCAAAAAATGCGCTCGAGTCTAGACCTACAAAATAAAAACATTTAACAGCTGTGTCAATCCCTTTGAGAATACAAATCAAAATAATTAAGCTGATGATTGGTAGGGCCAGTCACGTGGCCAGGCCTTCTTACTGCCCAGTGACAGAGTTGGTCACCAGTCATGTCCTGTACCACTTGCTGGCTCAGAGGTGAAACTGTGCAAGATTTCAGCTATTTCTTCAGTTACAAAACAAACTAAAAAAGGCGGCTTGGGAAGGACCTGGGCCAGAGAGCACTTAAGGCTAATATTAGTGCTGAGAAACAAACGTTAACATAACTAGTAAAGGTCTTTGAACCACATCATTGGCCATGGACATGCTGGGAATGGTCGTTTAAGTCTTATTTTGGGATGATTTTTTTCTTTTTGGAGGGAAAAGGAAAGTCTCAGATGGCAGCTTTGATTGCTTCTCCTAAAAACACTTCACACAGAATGTCATGTATACTTATGGAAAAACTAAAAACACTTAAAGGTTTCTTTGTGTTGTGTCTCATTTCAGTTTGTTTTATACGATGCATTTCAAAAATACCAAAAAGGAAAAAAAAAAAAGAAACTCGCTTTTTTTTTCCCCCAAAAAAGGTAAACCAAACAAAAAAAAAAAAAAAGGACAAAAGCAAAGCAGAAGGACTGGAGTCTGCAGTCTGTGTGGTAAAGACTCCGACCTTCTGATTCACAATTCACAGTTCAAAAACAGTTCAAATTGATACTGATTATCGCCACATGATTTGCTTGGGTTTTGCTCCTGTTCATATTGAATTTTTTTTATTTTTTTTTTTCGTATTTTTCTTCCCACCCCACCCTCCACCGATGGCTTACATGACATGGTGGTGGTGGGTTGGTTGGTTGGTTAGTGTATCGTGGCATCATCCTACATGGACTCCCCACTGAGCAGATCTCCAGGCAGCAGGGTGTTAATGGGGGTGGGGCTCCCGATCACGCGGGCGTCCTCTCCGCTCGGCGGCCCCCACAGGCTGGAGTACTGGGGCACACCGCTCCACAGCAGGTCACCTCCGCTGGGCTTGCCTCCACCGCCACCGCTGCTCCACTGGCCAATAGAATGGGACTGTGCTGCCCCGCCCATCCGGTTTTGATTGGTTCCCGGGTTGGCCTGCCAGCTAGTGGTGTTAGCCCCCAGCGACTGGCCTTGTGCAAAGAAGCGGTTCACCTCCTCCTCGCCAGCAAACTCCGCCAGGATGGTGGTGTTTCCAAGCACACACCTTACAGAGGACAAAAGAGGAAAGCATTACTCTTACAATGATCGAATTGATGAATTCAACCAGAAATAAGGAACTAATAGTTTTCAAGTTATGAAAATGTGACAGCATATAGCTGACTTTTAAAGCAAATGCTACTTTTAGGGCTTTACCACGCTGTTCAGCTTTTTCTGTGCACTGCCATAACCACATCTCGTGCTGCCGATAATGAAAAAGTGGGTCACACATCTTTGCATTTTGTTTCCATGACAACCAGCTGCAGTGGCTGCCACTATTTAGCAAAGCAAAATTAGGGACAAACCTCAGAGTCTTAAGAGATAAAACAGCAAATATGCCCCCAGACTGGCTCTGCGCTGGTGTTTCCTTTGATTATTACAATAACCATCGTAATATTACAAACTCAGCTGACTACAGCATGACTCGCCACCTCCTCTTCCATGTGACTGGCCAGATACAAAAATAACACCATCTACACGTCAAGCAAAAAGCTGAACTGTTCTCACGAAGAAACCAGGAACATTAGGTTTTGTGTTACCCATTTTCTTTTCTCGGTAATAGCTGCTTCACTTTTATATGAAAAAAAGGCAGCAGAAGTTGAGAACGTTTCCTTAATTTCCATTAGCTCAGCCTACTTTGGCTGACGTGAGAGACTTTGCTGAGGCTTACATGTGCAGAGACTTCTGGGCCTTTGCGGCCTCGTCCTTGGAGCTGTAGCGCACCACAGCGTTCCCCTGGGTCAGGTTGAGGTGGAATGTGATCAGGGGGCCGTGCTGCATGCACAGGGTCCGCAGAGTCGAGCCATCGATCTGGAGCACAATAGAAAACAAAAGAAGCAGTTACAGCTAATACCTGACTTTATTCATCGATACTACACTGTATTTTCAGTAACTATTTATTTCTATACTACATATTCATATTTCTATGTCAAGTGTTTTGTATCACCCTTTTTTTATTGGTGCAATACAACATGACAAAAATACAGGAGAATTGGTGCAATGAAACATTACAAGACATAGGACAATTCAACAGTGTTAAAGACAAGTACGGTACAACAGTTTATACTGAACTGGGAGATTGAGTTGGTCAGTGTTTGTGACGTGTTTTGTATCACACTTGCTAGAAGGCAAACTAAAAAAGCAGAATCATACAGTATGTTACATTTTTAGTATCCTACTCCATAAATGTATGCTTGATGTTAGATACGTATACGGGCGGAGCCTTCTGTCCGTATCCTGCGTTCATTTCTTCCATATTCCTGCACGTTCTCTGAAAGCTTACGGATACGAACTTAACGGAGCAGTACCACAGGAAATCATGGGACAGTGTGGAGCGAGACCGGCCGCCGTCTACAACGCTGCCTCCGCTTTTCTTTCTTAAGACATTATTATGACTTCCTCCACCATCCTGTTTGTTGTTGTCAGAAACTTTTTGACTCTCTTTTGCCCTCTGGTGGATGTATCGATTAACATCTATTGCCAACGTAAAGGACGCATGGAAGTATGTGGTATGTGGTATGTGACATCGTTTGAAATTAACGAATCAATTTTTGTACGTAAAGGAGCATAAATGAGCCTTAAAAGGAAAACAGCATATTGTCAGCACCACAAATACAAATACTGAAACATGACACGCACGCAAGCTGCACGCACGCAGAAAACATTACAAAAAAATAACCTTAAAACAGCACACCGTATGGATATTTAAACACACATGTAGCCACACAAACATATAAAACACAAAGTCACCAACAGATGTAAAACACATGACATATAAAATACACAAATACAACTAAAAACACACACACAAACATTTATGATTCGCTGACAAAACCACACTGTAAATGCACACTGTACACACACACAAACGCACACGTGCACAGGGGAGCAAATACCCATGTGCTCCATGTCAAGTGTGCATATCAAAGGGTAAATGTAGTGAATATGTGTAACATGCAATGAACACACGCAGTACCACACGTGAGCATGCATACATGCTCCACAGACACATGACATGAGCACGTACAGACAGACACTTACAGCACGCACGCACGCGCAGGCGCACACGCACGCACGCACGCACGCACGCACGCACGCACGCACGCACGCACGCACGCACGCACACACACACACTCTAAGAAAGCCCATATGGCTGCATCACACAGGCTGTTGGAAATGTGGAAGTGATTGTGGTTTGGGCTTCGCTACGCTACAATGTCACATCGTAAAGGGAATCATTACACGGGGCAAAAGGTGAAGAAACCATTAACTTAAAGGGCTAATATGTTGCCATCCACACAGTTTGGGTTGTATTTCCTCAGATTTCAGATATCTGTATCAGAGATTGATGCTGTATATGCATGCGGCACATGAAGCCAAAACTTACGACTAAAGTAAGTGATAAAATAATCTTCTTGACCCTTTAAAATCAGTCCAAGATTGTTTTCTGTTATAACATTCAGACTTGTACTCATTCACTTCCTGAATCCTTTATATCACACAGCACTTTATGTATTTTCTGAGCCTGTGTTGATTTTCTTTCACTCACAGTCTTTTAGCAAACATGTATTTTAATCAACTTATGTTTGCTATCTGATCCGGGCACAGTGAATCCCCCTGTGCGGTGTGAAATTTGATTAAGGTAATTGGCAAGCGTTAGCAGGTGTAAACCATAATGTGTACTCCTCTCCACTCAGTATGTATAGACAAACACCTACAGACAACAAAACACCAAAACATTTTATACTCGAAAAAAAAAAATAGGGTACATCTAATTGAAAGGTAGGTATTTTTAAAACTTAATTTAATTCTCATTTCATGCTGCGTGTGTTTGATGCGAGAGGAAAAACTCACACAAGCTCCACATTTGGGACGTGATGAAATATAAACATATGAAGGATTTGATTTCAAAATAAGTTGCCGGAAGGTGACTTTTACTGTTACAAAATCAAAGTGAGTACAAAAATCTTTCTAGCTGGCCTGACCGCTGCTAAAAAGATGACGCCTCCTCACTTTCTTACCACCGGACACACGTCCTCACATCTCTGGATGTTGTTTACATGGAGCCGTCAACTGCTCGAATTAATGGGGCTAATGAGCTGAGCTTAAACAACTGGCGCTCTGCAGCTGAATCCCTTAAAGATCTTTTAATTCCTATCCTTTAATCGCTATTCTATAGAACCTATCTGTTTTCCTGCGTGCGTGTGTGTGTGCGTGTTAATGTGGCTGGGAGGGAGGGGTGGCGCTTGGGTTTTATTATATTTACATTTCTTTTTGTTTTGGTATCTTCATTTATTCTGCATTCTGTATATTTTGAGATTTCCCTTTTTTTCTATGTATTTTTTCTGTTATTGTTGTTAAAAGAAAAGTTGTGTTTTTGATTGTAAACTTTGTTGCTTTAATTTCAATAAATATTTGATTAAAAGTTTGATTAGATAATGACAACATAGAAGTCTGTGGTTGGCAGAGTTATCCGTATTTTAGAGATATTCCGTTCCAGATTCCAGTTTTTTTTAATGTTTTGGTGCATTTTGGAGAGAAACTCTGGTGTGATTTGTTGAACAGAAATCTGATTTGGCATCGTTATTGGCAGTCATATAAACTCTGGGCAGTAAACATGGCTGAACGACACTCCGGGAGATAAGGTGTGAGTTTTGCGGTTCTCATGACAGGGTGTCATCTCCACTGCAGCCTCCGCTGCACGTCTCGCATCTTCTCTCTCTGAAAAGCTCAGTTACAAGATCTCGGGCAGAGATTATTTTCCCTTACTCCCCTGCTAGGTGACAGTGATCGTGCTTTTGAAGATACTAAGTTATTCAAGCCTCTGGCATTGCCCTAGACCTGAGACGGCATATTTGTATGAATCCTCCAGGCTAGACGGAAAACAAAAGAGTCAATATTCAGCCGGTTGTGTAGTAGCTTAGTCTCGAAAAAGAAAGAAAAAAAAAAAAACACACCCCCCCTTGATATTTCTATAAGGCAAATTGACTCCTGTAGTAATGGGTGGTCAAGAAAATTGCAGCAGTATTGATTGGGTAATGTTCAACACGGACATGTCGATTGGATGTCTGAAAACCTAAGAACTCGGTTTCGGCTGGCTTTAATAAAAAATGACCTGCCTGGAGCAAGTTCACAGAAAAGAATGAGTCACTCAGGGAAAAAACTCTTCAAACCCCTCCGTGTTTTAGAGAAGAATTGCAAAAGGGGGCAACCAAAGAATTTTCTATTTTTAACCGAGGATTTCTCCCTTCTGCTTCCTTGAAAACGACAAACAATCCTTCTTGTTTCTTTGGCTGCAGCTTGAAAACATCCAACGTAGCGTTTGTGCAGGTTGGGTTGAGATAATGTTTTTGCTTTTCACTTGTGAGAACTGTACAAATCCCAGCGTGGATAGATTATGCATAACAAATCAAACTCATGACTGTCAAAGACATGCGGAGGGGAACAGGAGGACATCAGTGCTTGCTCCTGCACATGGAGGAGCGGGGGGGAAAAGAGGAGGAGGAGGAGGAGGAGGAGGAAAGAAGAAGAGGGACTGGTGATGAGGAGGGGTGTGAGCTTATAGCGACCAGAAACGGAGAAAAAAAGAAGAGAAACTGACAATGAAAGAGAGAGAGAGAGGTTTTGAAAGATTGCTGCCTATTATTCTCCTGAGAAAGGAATAGTCATAGAGGGGTTGGTTCCCATGGCGATAGCTCTCTCGATGCATGCGTGTGTGTGTGTCTGTGTGTGTGTGTGTGTGTGTGTGTGGACGGACTGTAACAGGGCCTTGAGACTATACGGAGACGAGGTTGGCCGAGGCCACAGCGAACCGCGGAGCCACCCGGAGCCTTGAATCGGCGGAGAATCTCAGACAGACACTATTGTTTACTCGCCTATTCGCTCCGCCTCGCTCAGCACCCCCCAGCTTCCATTTTTTTTTTCCCCTCCCGCATGCTCGCCGTTATGTATCGTCCTTGGGCATTCAAAGCAAATATAACAAATTCAGTGAGTTGAAAAAGCAATTCCACCTTTGGCACCGCGGCCTCCTTGTTGGGAGCGCGTAATGGTTTAGATGTGGAGATGTCTCCCAAAAACAAATTTAAGCTTTTCTGTAGCATCTACAAAGTAGAAATGTTTCAGGGCCTCTCACATTATGATGCATTCGCTCACAGTTCTTAAAGGGACAGTTCACCCCAAAATCAAAAATACATATTTTTAATTTTACCTGTCGTGCTATTTATCAGTCTACTTTGTTTTGGTGTCAGTTGCTGCAGTGATTTCTGCTTTCTGCAGTGTTGACATTTTTAAACGTAAACTTAAAACTTTTTAAGTCAGGCATTTGATTAACAATGGTTTTATTATGATTTTACTCACTTATTTTATTGTATTCATAGTGTAATTCTACACATTATTATTATTATTATTTTGTAATCTGTATTTTAGGAT
>JAOVVB010154651.1:0-11745 GCA_028570985.1 Heterobranchus longifilis | reverse complement strand
TACAGACAACAATAATCACAAGAAACATAGAAGAGACACATTACAGTGTTAAGATACCTACGCACAGTGACAAGTATCAATGGATTCATTCACCATTATACTTATAAAAGCTTTAAAATCAGTTCACTTAGTTTCAAGTCTTTTTGAAGGTTATTCCAAGTCAAGGGAGCAGAGCACACAAACGCTTTATTTCCCAGTTCAGTCCGTGCACTTGGAACAGATAACGAGACTAAATCTTGAGATCTCCGACTGTAGCTACAGTCAGATTTCAGTGCCATCAAAGTGCAGAACAAGTACCAGTGACTGAGCCTACGAAAGGTCAGAGATGGCCAACCAGCCCTGGAGTAAAGCGTCTAATGATGAGTGAGAGCTTTACAATTTGTAACAAATCTCAGAGCACTGCGATTTGCAGTGTCTAACATGTGCAAACAACGTGCAGATGCATTCATACACAACAGATCACCATAATCAATAACCGATAAAAACGTAGTAGAGACCAGTCTTCTTCTGGCCTCAAAGGAGAAACGGCTGTTTCTGAAATAAAACCCTAATTTCAGCCTCAGTATCTTCAGAAGATTATCGACCTGAGTGGTTTAATGACTAATAAACGATAGGAATAGAATAGAGAACATTATTATCGTATGTGAACATGCTACCGTCTGTACCTCTTTTTTATAAGCCCCATCTCCAGACTGAGCAGCCATAAGACCAGAAGCCAGGGGCCCCTGCTTACCTGATTAACCACTCAGGGCAAAGTTTTTTCCCTGAGGCTCTGCTGCTGATTGGTGAAGCTCAAAGGTAAAAGCAGTTCAGCAGACCTGCCTGCGTCTGAGCAGCCCTGACCATCATGGGCTAGAAAATGTTGCCTCTCTATTCATGAAGTAACTGTGAGGAGGCAATATTCAAAACTTTCCGATTTTAGTCACTTCAACCTGATGTCGACCAATCAGGTGAGGTGCTTTTTCTCTTTCCATCCATTCTGAGTGACAGATGGAAATTGGTAATTTTTCTTCCGTCTCTTAAACAATTCAATCAACATTTAATAAACAGAAGGTATGCAGCATTTACAAAGGAGCCTTAGTAATTGATTAATTCATTGTTGCAGTCAGAATTCTCTGTGAAAGAGTCAACACTTCCTGTCCATTAATGTCTCATTTAGGAGCAGCATGAAGGTATCTAACCACAATTGCTTTTGTATGACTTTTCCCAGCCAGAGTTTATCATAACTCTATCCTCTGCGGTTTTCCATTTCATTGACACTGCATTTTCCATCTTCCTCTTTCATTTCTCTTACCTTTCGATCTGCGAATTTCTTTCGAAGTCCACTTGTAAAACCCTCTCCAAAAGAACAGCTTGGAGACTGGTATTTTCACAACATCTGCAGTGTGTTACCAGAGGGACCAAAGGAGATGCAGGGATGGAGTTTTCAGCACCCCTCTGTTAAGAAATAGTGTGCATGTGACAGTACATTTCCACATGAAATCATTATATAAAAAAAGAGATTATGTGTCATTTAGAAGAAAAAATGAAACAGGATTAACAGTTCCGCAGATTGGTGGTATGTCTACCATGGACAAAAAATGACGTCATTGTTATAATAAGAAAAGTTTGTTGTTATAACAAGAAAAACATTTTTGTTTTTGCTCTTGGTGGCAGCAATACGCTGCAGTAATTAAATAAATATGAAGCACAGACTTAGTGATACTGACATTAAGGGTGGCCCACCAACCCAATTTTGGTAATGTCGGTACAAGTTTACAAGTGTTCCCCAGTCTGCTTTCAAGAGCTGTTGCCTAAATACTGAAATACCCATTCATCATAGTGACATGCTTCCATTTTCGTCCCACATTTATTCTCCATCTTACTTCATTACAAAGAAGCATGCAACACAATGACGACTAATGCTCATGATTGAATAGTTTGGTATGTAGTGCAGTGCATAGTTGTCAAGCCTGGCTATTTTCAGTTCATCACTGTGGTAAATAATATGTAAAATTACAGTGGTATTGATTATATTGCCCATCCCTAATTTTGCTAGGAAATTCCTCAGTTCTTTCCTCCCATTGCACATAGATATATGGACAATTCTAATCCCTGTAGTCGCATGTACCCACTAGAAACAGATAAGGATTTTGTTGTACCCTTCATCCAGCCCTTAATAGGGCCTCAGTGCTGGAGCACAAGACTGCTGGGTAGACCGGAAGAAGGAAAATATTGAACCCTGAAGGTCCTCCTCTGATGGCTGTAAAGGGAGATTGAGGACATACTCCATGCTGGTCTTGGGTCCTCTCAGCTGAGGGAAAATGTATTTACAGTATACACCACTGTGGCTATAAGCCATTACTTTTGTCTGTGGCTGACTGGAAACGATTGTCATTTGCAAAGAAATATGAACGCAACAAATGTGACAGGGCGGTCAAATGAAAACAAAGCCACAGCTCTTTGATTAAGTAGAGGATTCATTAAATCTGCTTAGCAAGTGGAACAGAGAACAAACACTCACTTTCTGTTAAACCCCCCTCCCACATGCTTGAAGAAACAAACAAACATGCAAACTGAACAGGATGCAACAGAGGGGTACTTGTGCAGCATTAGCCTCTTAGGCTAACAAAGAAAATTTACTGGACCGTGTCCTGGCCGCCACAACGACTCAGCTCTCCATTTGGAGTGAGCAGACTACTTGTTGTGTGATCTGCCACAGCTTGAAAATGGATTGCATGTGCCATTAATTATTTAATGTCCATTACAAACAAATAACCATTAAATATTCATATCTGTGCTACTACAATAGTTATCCTTACCGGCCCACTTTTGTCCCAGACACAGACTATCGTCATTGTGTTATACATAGGCATATCAGTTGCATTGTAGTCAAACTGGTAACCAGCATGGTTTCAAAGTTGGGCTGTAAGGACTCACAAACATAACATATGGGGAAAATCATATCAGTAGATTGCATGATATTTACAACCGTTTGATTCTCAAAGTGATCATTTTATCAGCAGGGTTTAGATTGAACGCACTGAGTATGTTTTCTTTTCTTCGTTTTTTTCATATTTTACGAACTTGTGTTTAGGCCTTTGTTTTCAAAACACAATAGAAGTGAACATGATTATGTCTCTGTTTTCTTCTGGGTATTTATAGAGTGTAGCAAGCCTGAAATCATGTCTTTGCATCACAAAGGAAAACACAGCCACAAAAACAAAACAGTCAGTAAGAGCAAAGCCCTCTGAAAGTTGGCAGTGCATAGTATTTTTGTGACACATGGTAAATATGTCACCTGTGTTTTGCAGCCTCACGAGTGAGATTATGTTTGAAATGTGTAATGAATATCAGACATATCTCTATTTTAAACAGTTTTCTTGATTATTTGTATGTTATCCATCTGTATGTGACAGCAGTTTTGAGATTCCTGATAACATGAATTCCACATATTACTCCCAAAGGGGCCATTCAGTAAAGATAAGTCCACCAAATTAATCTATTTTGGGTACAGCATTATTTTGGAATCCCACAAATCTATGTATAAATGGTGCATATGCACAAATGCATACGCCATTTCCCACACAATCTAGTATTTATAAAAGAAGGATGTGTGGTGAGAATGTGTGCACCTCACGCATACTTCAGACCAGTCGTGAAATGATAAAGATAGAGATCAAATATAATGTGAGAGATGTAGTCTCATAGTAAAACTTTTTTTTTCCAATTTCCCTGTGTTCCGTGTGTTATTATTTTTGATATCTACACAGCAGTCTGTAACATTTTAATCAAAGGCACATTTACAAGCTTAATTTTAATTTTCTACGCCATCTCTGGCTACCTGTGGCAGTTTTCCAATGATGGAGATGTATAAAACAGAATCAGGCATACGCAGGGCTTTATAAATGAGTTTTATGCATCTGTCCCTTGGTGTTTTCATCTCCCTGCTGTCCCTTGTGCCACATGGTCACCAGTTTGCTGTCTTACAGTATTTGTAAGTAGTAACTGGCAGGATCTGGTTGTCTGCATCACAACAGATTGTTTGGAAGCAGGGTCCAAAATTAGCACCATTTACCAGCCAAATGCTGGTAAAACATGCAAGTGGCTAGTCAAAAAAACCCCAATGGTAATCTATTGAGTGGCTGGTAAAATTTGAACATTCACTAGCCATTTGGCCGGTGGACAAATAAGTTAATTTTGGACCCTGTTTGGAAAGCACAAAAGAACATTAAACTGACCTTGAGTCAGGTCCAGCTTTCTTAACTGTCACCCACTTATATACTGTTCTTTTCACAATAGATGTTGTTTGTCATGTAAACTAAATACTTCCATGCATAACTTTCCAGGCAGATTCTCAGTCAACCATTGTTTATACCAGCACACACCCATTTACAGTTTCAAAATGATCAAGTTGATGATTGTTTAGCTGCCATATTCTAAGATTCACTATCAAGCTTTTTGTATGCTGTTTGTGAATTTATTTTCAGCTGAAATTTAATGATGCAGGACATAATGATCGAGGTGGATCAATAAGAAATTAGCCACAGGGTATTAATGTTCACCGAGCTGATTATGTTATTGGTTGAAAAATACATTTGCATGCATCGGGTACATCATAATGGAGTCACAAAAGAGTTTGCCTCGTGAGTGGCACTATGTGCAGGTTATGTGAAATTCCCTCAAAAATATTTGAATTGCATTATTGAATCCTTCTTTAAAGTTAGTTTGCCTTCGTGGAGCACTGACATGTTAGATTGAATTGGTAGGTCAAGGCTGACATGGAGCATTTTGTAAACAGATGTGTCTCTTTTTGCCTGCTGCAGCTGTTTACTGTCCCGTGTGCCAAGTCCACCAGCAGCTTGTGGTGTGACTGTAGAGAACTGGTTCTCAGGCAGACTTTCCTGTTTGAAACTTGGGAACCGATTCTGAGTTGTGTTTTCTGTTGGAATACAATTCTGCTGAGTTGTAAAATGATCCTTTTGTGCTTTTTGTCACTGTGCCAAGTCGAGCAGTTTCAAGTGCAGCTATTATTAAATGCAGATGACGGAAACCTCCCAGCTATTTGGCAAGGCTAATTGTACACATCATCCTCTGTTTTTTTCCATTTGTGATTGATCAGGATGATTTTCATATACATTGATGTGACATAGATTCAATTTAATTTATTTTCTTAAATCAAAGGTCTCAAATACTTGCTTTATTGTTTCTCAAGTTTCAACTGTTCAGCTAATGACACCAGGCAGTAAAAATAGTGTGTGTCATAAGGCTGTTTTCTATTTCCAGAGTGGAGTTATAGTCTGTTCTGGACATAAAACAGGGCTGGTAGGAGAACACAGATGGTCTGCACTAACCAGACAAAAGGCTATAGGTTCTCTGTTCCCATCAGATTGGTGTGTGTGTGTGTGTGTCTGTTTGACCAAAAAAAAGGAACAACAGAAGTTTGGCCAAATGTATGATAGTGTGCATTCCCTGAATTATTGCAAAGCAGGGGACATTTCTTCAAGATAATGTTGTAGGACTATAGATATGTATGCAGTGACATGCAGGCTGGGATATAGCACAATAGCAATCAATAACTTTGTCATGATTGTTGAGGAAAGTGAAGAGAAAGCAAATGGGATGAGAAAGACTGGAGTGCTTCTCAAAGCAACACCATTAGGCAGCCTCCAGTGAGAGCAGCTCTCTGTTCTCTCCCTCTTTCTTTCCGTTCCCAGTGCTTCTTGGCAGGCACAGACAGCAGGAATGTGAGGTTGCTCTGTGCTCCTCTTTGCTGGTCTTGCTGGGGTGTGAGCGCCTGGTCCTGGGCTGCTGCTGCTGCTGCTGCTGGTCGTTCAGCTTAGGCTAGGATGGGCTGGACTGCACTGCACTACACTGCAATGCAATGCACTGGCCGATTGTTGTTTCTGCAGCAACGGGAGGGAAGAGGAGCCGCTCCCTGGCGCCCCAGCAAGGCATGGCCGCCCCTTCCTGTGTGAGGCGCTGATGGCTACCAGATGGCGGGTGAAGAGAGAGGAGGAGGGGTCCTATACTCTCCCTCTTTTTCTCCATTTATCCTTTCTTCCTTTTATATAGTTATTTGTCTGCTTGTATCCTCCACTTTTCTCTTGCAAAATCTTTATTTCTTCTTTACCTCATCTTTATCTTTCTCTGCTCCTTTTGCTCCAACTGCTAATTGTTCTCTTGATAAAGGTGGATGAAAGGGAGAGTGATGGTGAACCTTGCTGGCATCCAGGCTATGCAACCTGTATTTCTCTAGGTGTTACATACAGTACCCTGAGACACAAAAGGTGACTCACTTGTAATCAATGACTCACTGGAGAAGTATACTTTGAAAGCCTATTCGTGATGCATACTCTCTTTAAAAGTAACATTTTAACATTAAGCTTGATGTCACTGTAGCTGCAATCACCATAGAAGTCTGCACACACCTGTTAAAGCTCAGGTAGGCAGAATATTTTTAGTGTCATTGGGGTAAAATTCCATAATAACCTTTCATCATATTGTAATTCAGGTGGTCTGAGAGACAACTAGACTCCTGCACCTTGTTTTGGCTCTGTTTCAGACTTTAGAAAATCTAGCTAGGGACGGAAGAACCTTGGGCCAATCACAGCCTCATTTCAGGGAGAGAGTGTTTCTATTGGCTTTTCTACTAACGCAAATGTGCGTGCGTGTGTCTTCGGTAAAAGAAGCCAAAGGGGCTATGGCTAATTCGGCTAAACTATTAGATAATACTTTATTGTCTTCCATTTATATACAGTACAGTACAGTACACAGAGGGACGCAATTGTGTATAAGTGCAGTTCACTTTATTGTTCAGGAAGCGGAGAGCTGCTCTGCTTGGGACCTGCTGCCTCGCCTGTCATGTTTACGTCTCCTGTCACACCGCCTCCAGAGTCACCTTGTTCGGATAGCATTATTAGCGTACTACGAGGCCGAGATCGAGGCCGAAGCCGCGGTACGGTAGTTCCTATTGTGGTCATCCGAACAAGGAGATGGTGGAGGTGTTGTGAGAGGAAACGTACAGACAAGCCGGTATTAATAGGCTTATAAACATTAAAAACATTAAAATAAGCATTTAGCACCGTGTTTATCAGACCCGGAGCAGCCGCTGGCTGCATCACTGTGCACCGCTCTGTGAGGCTAGTTAGCAGGCTAAACTATTAGCAACATCTCTCCATCTCTGAAACACTTGGCAGATATTGACCTTATTGAGTCTAAAAGAGAGTGACAATAAAACAACACAAACAATGAAACAAGTGTTAGTATCAGAGAGAAAATCCTGCTAATAGTTTAGCTTTCTGCTACCATTAGCCACAGGCTAACAGGCTGTTATTCAAGTCCATGTTGATGAATCACATCTCAGAAAACAGGATGCTAATCCTCAGAGAACTCGTCAGTTACAGCACATTAACCACATGTGTAAAACTGCGACTGTAGTGAAGCGTCACAGTTTGTAAAAGTGGCATCACGGGTTCCTGAAGAGTCTGTATGTGACAAGTAGGGAACGATTAATGACACGCAGAAAGATTAAAATGTATAGACATGCCACTTGCAATGTCCTTAAAAGGTGCGTGCTATCTTTCAGATTATTACTTTTAACCTGGTAATAAAAATGTGTTTTATTTCAGAATAAAATCACATATTAAATAATGTATTTTAAGTATTTAAAATACAAGCTCTTGAAGTATTTAGTTACAAAACGCTCACATGGGTCGTATTAGAGGGTAGGAACAAAAGATGTATCTTTTTTTTCTGTCCAGCAAAATACAAAATACTCAGAAGTAGAGCTGCACAATATATTGTTTTTTTTTTACTGTTATTGCGATATCAACTTTCACAATAAACATCGTGAAAGACGCTCAGGGATTTTTTGAGTTAGTTGAAAGAGAGTATCTGTATAAAACTGCTCTTTAAAATGTAACTATCATTCTTTTTTTAAATGGTGCCTTCTGTGTTCAGTTCAATTTGTTCAATAAAATGTCAGAAATAACTGATATAACTGTTTTTGCAATTAATATCGTTATCGCAATATTCAACAACGTTATCGCATATTTTTCCCATATCCTGCAGCGCTACACAAAAGTAATGAAATACGTATTTCAAATACATGGAATGAAAATACTGCCCATCCCTGCATAAAGGACACATTCCTACATTGGCTTTGTAGAACCAGAATAATAATCATTCTGGTGAAAAACGGACTGTTCCATATGAACATTAACACAAAGCCTGAATATTAATGTCAAACATTGTGTTTGTTTTCATTGCACTGTGAGAGTTTTATTAATGTGTGTGCTCAGAGTCCGGTGTGGTTTCTGCGTTTTGCTGAGTGTTTTTTAACGAGCTCTGGGTATTAACGCAGGCACACGTTTCTTTATTCAAACTGACGCTTTAAGATGTTTTTGTTCCTTATAGCTTCAACTGCAAATACAGGGGCCATTACTGATAAACACATTAACATCACTTTGTGCCAAACGAGCTGCATTTTCACATTATCTGTAATTTATGAAACACTTTGTAAGCTGTTGTTTGCTAGAAATATTATGCAATCCAATAATACAGAAATGCACACACTGCAAAAACCTCCATGCTAATCATGCAGTCGATTTATGAGAGAAAAAAAAAATCATCTTTTTCTTTAAGGAATGTTTGTTTGCTTGTTTAAGGATTTTAAAAAAGGATATTCCTGCATTAAGAAAAGTGATTATAAGAAAAGAAAGTTCTTGTTTTGCATTGAAAGCAGGTTGAAATAATCTCATTCGTGACTCAGTTTTGCACAAACTAACATTTGTTCATACCCTCGTTTCCTAAAACGTAACGGTCGCAGTTTTAAACACGTAGTAGCAGTAATCATTTATTTCAGTCCTCTTTAACAATTTCCATGATAGGTATTACATGTAATAGAAAAAAAGACACAGAAAAAGACCGAAAAGGCAGAAGCTGTAGCTTATGATGCCTACTCTTTTTACATTACATTCTTATATAAAACAATATACTATAATATTATAGTATAGATTATAATAAAGTTTAATATTTATTTACCACATTACATTTAAACATTTTCTTAAATTTGCAAATTGAACTACACATTTTTAATTTGTTTTAAAGTATGTGTAAGAAGAGTGAAATCATCATTATATATCTTTGCACAGTAATAATTTACATGTGTTTTTTCCCCCTGAAATTCCAAGGCTGCAATAATAATTACAAAAAAACATATACATATACAAATACAGTAGACTTTAGTCCTCCCTCTCTGGCATTTATTTTCATTTTATTGTAAATATTCTGCAAAGCTTTTCAGCATGGTTACTGCAGAAATGCATGGTGCCGCTGATATAAGGTGTTCTGCAGAATGAGAAAAGAGTTTGTGGATTTTTGGAAAATGTGGTGATTGAATGCATTTTGTGTGAAAGCAAAGAAAACTGATTGACAGTTTGGTCCACGGAGACTTGTGTTTCTCTGACTGCGTGCAGAGTTTTCAAAATGTGACTTCACTTTTGACATGTTAGCAATCGAAAAAAAAAACTGTAATCACTTCCGTGCATACATAAATGATGTAATCACACGTGACGCGGAAGGTGGCGGTTGTTACTTTAACCTAAAAATAACTTGCGGTGTAATTTTATTTTCAAACTGACACCCCCTCCCTCCCTAAATCCTACATGACTTCCTGCTTTGCTGCCACGATAATATCTGTGAACACTAGCGGGCGCTGCCTAACAATAAAATGTCAAACGTGATTCGTAATAACTGCTTGTACAAACGGCACGAGGCGTCTTTGTTCTGTGGATCTCAAAATATGACGACAGATATTCAAAGCTTCATACGAAAACCTCAATAGAAGCTTCAAATGTAAAAAAACATAATATCTGGTACAGCGCTATTAATTTGTAATAAAGCAGCAGAGTTACTGCTGTGTGTGTGTGTGTGTGTGTGTGTGTATGTGTGTGTGTGTGAGTCTTCTGTCTTTCGTATAGTTTGGACATGTTTTGACTGATGGATGATTTGCTGTGAGTGCAGCACCGGTGCAGAGATAAGGTCCGGAGGTCAGCGCCATGCACACAACTGTGTGTGTGTGTGTGTGTGTGTGTGTGTGTGTTAGCCCTGCAGCTATACTCACCTGTCAGTCCGCACAGCTCCGGCAGACTCCCGCTGCTCGCTCTGATCCTCGGAGTCTGCTCACATTTATTAATTTCTTTCAACCAACAGCTTCCTCACAAAACACACCGATGTTTCTGCAAACTCTTATCATCACAACGTCGTGTATTCTCAACCCAGAAAGAATGTTGGCATTTCTGCAAACCACGGATACGTTACATTTGTACATTTCATGTGTTTCTATGGTTAACGTGTGGTAGGTTTAGTTACAAAAACACTTCGTTAGGAAAAGCTTTGGCTTAAAATACATGTTTTTGTCGTCAGAACCACGACTAGAAATGTCCTGACATCTCGTTAAAACATACAGTTTTTGTTGTCAGAACCAAGACTAGAAATGAGATCACTACTTAGTGATTTGAGGGAATGATTTGTAAAAACTGTGGCTCTGTATCAAAGTGTTGTTCTCCATGGAGTTTTGTTCTGATGGCGGAGCGAGACGAAAGGTCACGAAAAGTAAAGAGAATTTAAACATTACATTATCCCAGCTGGAGCATAAATATTACAAACAATATTCAGGAGAAATGTCAAAGTTTCAAACTTTTGACAGGCGTAACGACTGAACTCCAGAGACATGTGTTTATTAATTAATTTAATGATGTCTGTCAGCGAAGGCTACAAGAAACTAGATGATCCAGAATGTGACAGTTTGGTGGAGGATTAGTGAAGTAAACACACACAGAGCGGAGGCTATAGGAGTGTAATAATCAATAATTCATTTTCAGGATTTGTTCTGCTCTGCAGAGCCGACTGTATCCTGTTTGACTGGCAGTGTGTGTGTATGTGTGTGTGTGTGAGAGCAACACGTGAGTCAAACATGCTTTTCACCTCAGTAATTAAACAGAATACACACTTCTCTGCACCAAACTACATTAGAAATATATCACAGTTCTTCAACTCTTAGAAAAGAGTTAAGAGATGGAATTTAATAAGCTTCTATTCAGAATAAATCTAAATAGAAATATCTTTACTAAGAATCAAGACTTGAGAGCTGCAGCCAACTAATAGACCACCGTATATAAAAAGCATGGATGGATTACCATGCCAATCCCAGTGTTTTTTAACAACCATACCAAGTCATTTTGTTGCCTAAATTCTTCCTGTTTCGTGACGTTAATCGCGACCTTAATGACGTGTCTATCACGCGACATGTATTTAAACCGACATAAAGACATGTTTGTATATATTAAATGAACTGCTCTTTTTGTATGACGTCATACGAACGGTTTATGAGAATGCGTTGATTTGTGACATGTGATTTGTGATTGAACAGTTGTTTTATTGTCCTCTGAAGTCTGTTTACATTCTGTGATTCTGTGATTAGGGATGCACCGATATATATATCTATATATATATATATTCTCCTTGTTGACTGCAATCAGCAAATATTCAGCGATGGCAGTGGCCGATATCTATCTGTTGTGTTGCATCAATTTTGCGCTGGCTAAATGTTGTGTTAAATCTGGGGTGTTCATCTAGTTGCATGCTCCTGTATAGGGCGCCTAAGTTTGTAGTTTCAAAGCCCGGTAATGAGTTAGCATTTCATCACTTCCTGTCCCCTGGTCTGTAAATGAGTCCTCATGACATCACTTCCTGTCCCCTGGT
>JAOVVB010154640.1:0-11745 GCA_028570985.1 Heterobranchus longifilis | reverse complement strand
GCTAATTTACTCACCATGTAGCTTGTTCATGCTAATGCTAGCTTAGCTGCTACTTTCTGGTGAAACTGCTGGATGTGAACAGTGTTATTGTTTACTGATATGACACAGTCCAGCCGCATACGAGTAAGTACCACTATAGTGTAGTCGGATAGTGACAAAACAGGCTGGCAGACATTTTGGCGGGTGGCAATAAGTGGCGGCAGTGCTTTGACTGGTTGCAATTCACCATTAAAAAGAAGAAGAATGTTGCGATCATCATTTCCAGTAAGTGCATAATGGCCGTGTGGGAGATGAGACAACGCTACCCTGTCAAAATGTATGGACTACGCAAGTGAGTACATAGTGTACACAGTGTACTAGGACTGGTCCCGACTCAGAATTTTATCAGTTGAATCAGATTTGGCTGTTCAATGTGATTATCTGACTATATGTTCCGTTGTGTAAGTTTTATTACAGTTTATACAACAGTTAGTTTCGACCAAGCAATTTGACTGGACAAGAGGCATTCCATGAGTGCTGATATTCTGAACATCATCACTGGGACTTTTAACAAGACGTATCGCTCTGCTTTACAAACCCTTATCAAACAACGCTTTATTAAACTGCCAGATTTTTGAACAGGGTTCGGTGGTGACAGCAAAGCTCACATAACTTAATATAGAAAACAAGCCACGTTAGCCCTCTGAGCTAATGCGTGCTAACTAAAGCTAACGACGGATTTGACGGATCGACCAACATTTTTTACCGACACAGGTTATCAAAGATAAGATATTACAGTAAGCTGCAGTGAGCTTCTAAGCAGAAGGCAGAAGACGTCCGCAGCTTCCTGTAAGTTACTGTGAAAAGCAGAGCAGCGTGAAAGAGAGGAGCGCTCACTCTGCAGCTAATTCTGAGGACTGAAATGTGCCCAAAAGTACACTGCACACTGACTGACAAAAAAAAAAGACAGCTCGACATGAAGAATCTCAGTCGACTGAGGGGTCACTGACTGATAATTCCAATCTTCCACTTTTAGGGGGCAGCCCTACAGTGTACTACATGGAAGTGTACTAACAGAAGTATCTGGATTGAGACATAGCTCCTGTTCCTTGGCAGTTTGTCATGTTTCAATGCAGTTACGCGTCTGCTACCTGCCTGCCTGCCGAACCTACTGCCATTTGGACTCTCTGCCTATAAGCTCCTTTCAATAAAAGTCTGAAATCACCCTCCTGTCTCTGTCTGCATTTGGGTCCCATTCCCGTATCCCCCGCACCGTGACAATGGCTATAAAACCAGGACCAGTGTGCATTCATGTTAAGTGTGATATATAACAAAGCTACCTTCCTATAAATATCAAATTGTCAAAGGGTCAGGTCTCTGACTCTGGTCTCTTCTCTGCAGGTCATTGATGAATTAACTAAAAAGGTGCAAGTCATAACATATATATTTCATAGCTGCCAACACTCCAGATTTTTGCAATTTTAACCCTTTCTACTGCTGTGCCCTCAATGTCTCCCTCTAAACTCCTGATTTCATAGTATAGCCTACAAAATGCCGTCTAACCGTGCTGATCACCTGGAGTGCGCTCCGGATATTTGAAACGGGCGCTTGATTACAGCTGGACCGCAGACATGCGCACTACTGCAGAGAGAGAAGGAAAAGAGACAAGTGGTTGCTGTCCAGAGACTAATTGACCAGTTACAGTTCTGTGTGTGAGTCCTTGAGACCTGTGAGTCACATCATTTATATCAGTTCATTTAAGTCTGCACCTGTTAGCTTAAATGCATGTGGCTGGTAATTAGTATAGTATAGTGATTGTTAGAATGCCAAATCAGAATCAGTCAGACAGACATCACAGTTTTATACCGTCTTTCATTTAGCCCTCACCAACACATAATCTAGTATACAAATCAAATGAGTGTTTCTCCAGTGGGCAGGGAAAGGTAGGCCATTTCAGATACCCCAGAAAATCTCCCTCTTTTTCAGAGCCTGATGTTGGCAGGTATATTTCTTACTGCTCTATTTTAGCAGTTTGATGTGGACATTTAGGGGGGGTTAGTTTGTATTGATGTAATTTGGGGTTAGGGTTAAAAGGGTGAGGGGAAATGTTGTTTTTACCTTTATGTGTTGGATTCAATGACCCCATCTACACTTGCTAATAACATGCAATCTGTATCTGCAAAATGACATCTGATAATGGGGGCTTTGCACTTACACCTGCTATTAATAAGCATTCTCATTAAAATGATTCAGCCTAGCAAATTGTGCAGGCAGAGCTGACAGATTTATCAACACAGATGCTGTGTCTCAGGTCAATGGAAGCAATGAAACACTCTTTTGTCCTGTATACTCCTCCATAGAGCTTACGTAAGAACTGTATCTGTTTGGTACATTTCTGCTGTCAATCAGCATGGTAAAGACAATTGGATGGCTGGTTCTGAGGACAGAGGTGGCTGAGCGGAGGTCGGTGTGGATTGAACAGGTTGAGCACTTCAGTTGTGCTTACACACTACTCACATCTCGCTTTTGATGTGAATTCCCAGAAAGAAGGTCATCACAGCCAGTGGAGAAGCTTGCTAACACGAGTGCTACTGTAGCTCGCCCACCTCCATCCAGCCCGTGACCCTTGTCTCACATACTGTAGCGTTCTGCCTCACGATGTGTGCATGCATTAACTCCTGTTTCTCCTGATGCAGAAAATATATCCAGATACACATCACATGTTAATAGCAGGTAGAAATTAGTTAATTGAATCCAAGGGATAACATATTAAAGTGAGAACATTTATTCCCTTTATAGCCCCAAGATGTTATAAAACCTAACCTGGCATCGCCAAACTAATTCACAAAATTCAGTTAATTTTCAGAGCAACTAAACGTGACCTACAACCAATCAGAGCAACAAAACGTGACCTACAACCAATCAGAGCAACTAAACGTGACCTACAAACAATCAGAGCAACTAAACGTGACCTACAACCAATCAGCAACGCACATGCTGGTTGGAGTGGTGCTTGGAGAAGCAGGAGAAAAAATTGCGAACTGGTCACAAACGTTCTCAAATTACAGCTAAACAGTACAGCAAAATGCGTTTCTGAAAAAAAAAATTAGGCTAGAAATACACTGTACAGTAACAATCTTGATTCATATTTGATCAGCACTGCCTAGTTTGATCTGAATTTCACGAGGGGCTGAAAGTTGGCAGTTATGAGGGTCACTCTTTAACCCTTTGAGACCCATATCAGTATCACATGAAACTAGAAGATTGAAGGAATCCGTTGGTACCAATCATGTCATGCTAGCTTGTCAGGACGTGGGCTAAATAACGCTCCAAAGTTAGGCTACATTTTGGCGAGGGAAACTGGCATGGCCATTTTCAAACCATTTTCAAAGGGGTCCCTTGACCTCTGACCTCAAGACATCTGAATGAAAATGGGTTCTACGGGTACCCACCAGTCTCCCCTTTACGTACATGCTCACTTTATGATAATCCCAGCAGTTTGGGACAAATGTACATAAAATACCTTTCTGAAAACATGTGAAGTGAGAAAGAGGCATTATAGTAATTGAATCTTGATTCATATTTGATCAGCATTACCTAGTCTGACAGTTTTGTTTGAGTTTTGTGAGCATTGCATGGATGGCGCATCAGCGGCAGCCTTCTTGCTTGTTTACAAAAATGCCTTGCGATGCTCCTCTGTCAATCATCATCTTAAACCCGCCCCCAATAGGAGATAAACGATTGTGATTGAATCTACAAGGTTATAGTCGACTGGAAATCTGTTTGAATGGCAGAGAGGCCAGACCCCCAGGCTAGTTAAAACCAAGACAGATGCTACAAATTACATAAAATAAACCATCTTTAAAACCTAAATAACATCAATACAAAGTAACTCCCAAAAATATCCATCAAATGCAAAAATACAACAATCGCAAATACTTTGACCAAGTAATCCTTCATTAATTACCTCGCACCAATAATAAGCTCTAACCTCTAGTTAAGAGTGGAACTCAGAGATGTTACGTTGAGATGACTTGATCTGAAAAATAGATCAGCACGGCAGAAAAGGAATTAAGATATTGTACTTCTCATGCTCAGCACAGTAGATGTAAGCTCACAAACAAAAGCTCTATGCACTGCTTGCCACAATGGATTTTTATTGTAGAATAAACCAACAGCTGGACTCAAGTAGAATCAATAAGCAGCCTCAGCCTTTATTGGAGGGTAGGTACCAGAAAACAAGCCAGAGTCTACCTTTAATAAAATAACAATGTGATCACAGGGATTCAAGTGAAGTCAGAGAGGAGATGCTGAACCAGAGGCTCAACACTTGCTTGGCAAATACTGCTGCAGAGTCTGGGATACATCTCTGTGTTCTGTAATGCCACGGCAGATATACAGATATTCAACCCTGGGCCCAGACAAACCGGCCCCAACTTTACTTTCAGAATAAAATCAAAACAGCGTTTATAGCTGTAACTTCTCAGACACTGTGGCTACATCCACAACGTTTTAAAACGAAAACGATCTCTTTCCACACAAGCGTTTTAGCCACGTATCAGAACTAATCTCCATCCATATTAAAACGACTGAAGAGTCACATGACCAGTCATGTACACTGGGCATGTCCTGTAAACACGAAACAGATTGTCTATTCAGCACATGGATTCCGTGGTTGAAAATCATGGATTTATTATAACAACTAACGATAATGACAGAAAGTTCCACAAAGGAAGAACAGCAATGGTGAAAAATAAGAGCAGAGATTTATTTGTTTGGACCGACGACGATGTGGAACTGTTACTGAAAGTAAGAGATGTAAAGGCGGAGAAAAACATATGTTTATGTTTATTATTTACACACACATATAAATGCATAAAATCCAGATAGTTAAAAACAAGAAATGTGACAGGAGAGGTCAAGAAGCCACAGGCTTATACAAGGGACCTCCCCTCAACTAAAGACAAGAACTAACAAAGTAATAATAAAAAAATGTTTTTTAAAAAAACAAAAAAACTAAGCTAACACTAATTTAGAAAATACTACAAAAACCCAACAACAGGATGCTCACAAAATGAGCAGTAAAAAAAGAAAGAATATCCAATAAATGCAAAAAAACTAATACTTTTTTTTTTTTTTAAACATGAAAAACAACACATTTGGGGGGATAGTCTGATAAAATTTGCATAGTCTGATAAAATTTGCATCTGATAAAATACAACAATTTCAAAATAATAATAATAAATGTGACACAAAATTGCTGAACTTAAATGAGCATTTAACACATATTCAACAGACAGCAGCATCTCTATGTTTCTGAAATATACAAACTTACATAAATAAATAAAAAATAAATAAAACCAGTGTTAGTGCACAGGACCACCAAGCAGCATCGCTTTGTTTTTGGTCCTTTTGTAGATCAACACACTCCGCATTTTAAATCGGATTTGAGAAGCAGAAATGCTTAAAATTGCGAGATAGGGTCATTGTGCTGCATTCATTTGGTGTCGAAATAATCTGAAAAATGAGTTCCTGACTGGAAGATTTCATGTTGTGAACGCCCCCTCAAATCAGAACGTTAACATTGCGAGATATGACATGGCCTTGGTGGAGGTCTGCTCTCTCTGAGTGCTCTTCTGGTTATACATGTAATTGTAATGTCGTGTCTGCAGATTTTTTTTTAACATGGCTGTCAGCCAAAACTGATAAATGCACACTACAAGCCGAATCTAAAACAGGACGAGACGATTACATTTTACATTCAAAATCTTTTTTCTTGTGCTTTATACAGTGCAGTGTGTATTTGTAATAAAAAACACTACAATCTATCATGATCAAAAACTAATGAGAACATGACAATAAGATGGAAAATGTGACGATTTGTTTTTAAAGACACACTCTCTGCTTGTGCGCTGATAAAACAATAATCATTAAAAGCTCATTTGAGAGTCAAATTTATGTCAACCTTCATCTGATGACACAACTCAACAACAGTTCCTTCGTCTCTGTACAACAATGTGACATTACAGCTTTTCTAAAAACAAACCCCACTGTCTGTTATCATGACATAGAGGACTTACCTTTAAACGACTGTAATGCAGTACAACTCTTGTGTTTCCATCGCTGCTTCCAGGCCTGGAGGTGGAATTCGCCATGCACAGGGGGCGTGGCATTGACCCTCACTGCATCCCTCCTGTGAGCGAGGAAGATGACGACGGCTTCATCGAGGACAACTACATCCCGGCCAGCGAGAGAGCGAGGGCTGAAAGAGCAGCGGAGAACATGGAGGACACAGAGGAAGAGATGGATGATATTGAATTTACCATCGCTTAGCAGGACTGTCTCTACGCCTCCTCGGCTGTATAAACCCCTGAAAAGCCAATTCCACTCCCAGATTCATATTGTCGATGGGTAAAGAAAGGTCAGGAAAGCATATAAATGTAAATACCAATGCTCAAAAGCGTCTTAATTTCAAGGCAAGGAGAATGACTTAATGCAAGGTTCATTATTATGACAGTAGTTCTCAATGCACAATCTGAGGATCAAAAAAAAAAAATCCACATAAAAATAAAAAATATATGCAGTTTTAGTCATGCCTTACTTGTCCGTATACTGACAACAGAAACAGTCATAATATGTTTCTTAATTTTCAGATAATCAAAGGAATCACATTTTGTCCTGAAACAGCAAAAGTTATTTTTTGAAATGAAGTGAAAAAGAGAGCAAAGAGTCTTCTGTAAATATGAACATTAACCAATCACCTTTGCATCTGTGACTGAGTTGATTGGTTACTTTGACAGTGCAGGTTATGCAAAAAAAATATCTCTATGATTTAGACAAATAACCACAGCTGTGCTGAATGTAAACACAAACATTTCACTTTGCACTGCCAGGTTTTGTCAGTGACACACAAGGTGTAGATACAGTATGTATGGGTGTATAATATGACTGAAAGCCTTTAATTAAAATTTCACGTCTGATAGTGCTCTGAGTATCAGTTCTCAGAGTTCTTTTAATTTGTGTTGTTACAGCATCACTGTACATTGTCATGTTTGCTTTTTCTAAATCTAACTACAACATGCCTTTAACAGACTTTTGAAGAAAAAAAAAAAGGTACAACTACTGCTACATTAAAAAATGTAGGCCGGCTCACTTATAATAAAAGCATTAGCCTACTTGTAATTCATTACTTTCCACTTGGCTGCTATTTTTAGAATGGTGACGATAGACTGGGGCTGTACTTGGTTTGATACAAATGGTTTGATCAGGAAATTGTAAACCTCAATAAAAATCCAGAAACAGTGTCACCTGGACTGTCTGCATGGGTCAGGTCTCTTTTTAAAGTCCCCCTCGAGGCACATTTTAAAGAATGTAAAAAAAATACTCTGCTGTGATTCAGTTGTCGGATGTTGTGATGCACTGAAAGGTGGTCATCTGTGAGAGAGGGTCTGTATCCTGACTTGTTGAATTTCATTACCCAAAATGCACTTCTACTGTTCATTACCCTTTCTGATTTGCCATGGGATTTAATTGTACCTACGGGTTGCAACGATAGCAGCAGCAACAGCAGAAGAAGCCATCTGGCATCAAGTGAATTATAAAAGATACTGTTTGTAATCATTACCAATAAACACAGCACTGAATCATTTCAGAATAAAGGCCCAATAACAGTTTAACGGTAGAACGATATGAACTGTTTTTGTCATATTTTAATTGCAATATTTTACATGTGCTCATGATGGCCTTGGGGGCCACACAAGACCTTTCTGTGGGCTGCATTCGGCCCTCGGGACGCAATTTACCCAGGTCTGTTCTAGCATCTACAGTACCACAGGTGAAAGAGCAGCACGCATCAAGATGGCTAGACATATCGGAGAGATTCAGCCATAGGTCTACATGTCTGAACCTCACGCTGGGTTCAGAGAGGAGGCGGCGGGGCAGCCGCGGCTCACGGAGCCCCAAGGGGCGGGCAGCTCGTGGGCCTACGATCTGCAGCAATAGTTTCGACGTACTGTCTGAACCTGGCATCAGTCAGACGAGGAGTCTGTTGTCCATCAAATCTAGCAGACGTATCAGAATGGTAATCCGAGGAGCATGTGAATGCAGATTCACATTGTATTAGTGATTTTATCCCAGACTTATTGCTGCACCAGTAGGCCTACATTCCCTAAAAGACACTAAAATATTGCTTTACCTGACTTGTCATCAGGGTTAATGCTAATAAAAAAAAACATTTTTAACTAGTCTAGGTCACGCTACATGGACAGCAACTATGGTTACAACCTAATACCATATTACAAATGACGTGAGTAAAAAAATGTATGTGAATTCATAAAAAGTTTATTATCATCAACCCAACATTTACTTTGATCCGCCATGTTTCTGCGTAATATGGTGTAAACTCAGCAAGTGGCGTACCAAAATTTTGCCACGGCTTGAGGAGGCATTCACGTGAATTTTCCCAGTCGGAAACTCATTTTTCCGATTAGTCCGACACCACATGAATGCAGCATAAGTGTAGTTAGCATCTTTTATTTGTTTGTGTTGTTTGTTGGCTTGTTAGCTTGTAACTGGCAGTTAGCTACAGCTATGACAGTGTTTTCACTCAGTGACTGATAAGTCTGCTCTGTGCTGGAGGTTTCAGGCTTCTTTGCTGACTTTTGCTTATTAGACAGCGATTGGCTTTCGAATTTGTGACGTACCTAATCTAGCATACAGCATTCCGTTTGAATGGGAAGTGCAGACATCTCGCCCTTCAGTAGAATGTGAAAACACCTCTCTAGTGACATACTTTGCACATATATAAGTCAGTATAGTCATTGTCAGACATTTTAGGGGACGTAAACATAAGAAAAAAGCACTTTTTTAGTGGAGGGGATCTTTAAATTCAATGGACTCCAAACTTCGGAGGACTAGTTTCTCCACCGTCTGCCCTTGACTGTCGTTTGCTTCATTAGTTTATAAACTGGAATCATCACACTCACCTTTCGTGTTAAACTTTACAACACTGGTATCAACAACAGTGATTAAGCCTGACATTGTTTCTCGAAAAGAGGCCTGCAGCGTTTGGGATCCTCTGAGAGCATGCAGTGATGAGAGCGGTCTGACAGGTCTGTGTCAGGCGAGGCTCATACCCGGAAACACGAAGCGTCAAGTTCACACAGACGAGCCGCAGCGAAACCGGAACAATGGCGATTCAGCCTTCAAAATAAAAGTGGAGAATATACATTAGCAGTGGTGGATCCATAGAAATTAAATGAATACAATATTCCAATTATATTTCTAAGGGTGGATCATATGCATAGACTGTAAAATATAATTCTTATTATACAGTCTATGGTCATATGATACATTTACTCAAGTACTGTACTTCATTTGTTTTGTACTTTCTTGAGCATTTCCATTTTCTGCTATACTCCACTAGCCTACATTTCAGATTCAGATTAATAATACTAAATATTATCAACAAATAAATGATGTATTATGGATAAAGATACGACTTTATTGATCCGTTGGTGGAATTCACAAGCTACCCGGCAGCATGTAGGCCTATAGTAAAAAAAGTTTTTTTTAAATAGAAAAATGACACCCACCTTTACCAGCTGCAACAATAAAGTGATCTATATTAGTGCTTCAATAATTATAATTCAATAATATAATGTGCATTGTTCTGAAATGGGCTATTCTGCATGATAAGTAGTTTTACTTTTTGTACTTTATGTATATTTGGATGTTAATATATTTGTAACATACTTTTACTTGAGTAGAATTTTGAATACAGGACTTTTACTTATTTTATTAATTTAGCCCACCACGTCAGTGTAAAAATACTAAAGGGATTATATTGTCCAGCTGGATTTCTTAGCAAATGAATACATAGCCTACCAATACAACAATATAAAAAAAATATCCATTAGCAGAACTGCTCCATTAAGTAAAACTGCATTCAAGTAAAAGTAGGCCTGCAGCAGTTACAGATACATTATCGGTAAAAATGTATGTCTCAAAAATTGAAGTATTTATGCAGATCGGCAGCTTTCAGAAGGTTCTGTTATTAGATGACCTAATAAATAGGCTATTATTTGATTATTATACTGACATGTCGAAGCATCCTTGGGTAAGACACTGAAGCACAAATTGCTCCTGGTGGTTGGCCAGCAACCTCGCATGGTAGTTTGCTGCCATCGGTGTGTGAGTGTGAGTGTGTGTGTGACTGAGAGGCAAAATTATCAAGTGCTTTGGATAAAAATGCCATATGCAATCTATTTACCATTAACCAAGGTTAAACTGTTGAGTAGTATAATAAAAATGCATCATATTTTACAGGATTATCATATGTTTTGGTTTAGCATTTTAATGTAAAATGTAACTAGTAATTGTTATTCTCAAATAAAAGTAGCCTAGGCTAGTGGAGTAAAACATTGGTAATCTTGGGTGAACGAAATTAAAAAATAAAATCCCCTCACAAACAACCGGAAGTTGTATTTGTGTTGGTGCAGTGATCTTGATGCTCCGGCTGGAAAAGCAGCGAGTCGCAGTGAACGCAGCGACTGGAGAGAGTGGAGGAGAGGAGGAAAGAGGAGGAGGATGGGAGCGAATATTATCCCCTCTAAGTGACCCATATCTTCCAGTAGACCCAGATACTATCTAGGATAGTTCTCCTTGTCGAGGATATTTCTCCACCGAGATGTCGGCGTCAGCGATCTTTATCCTCGACCTGAAGGGAAAGGTAAGTTTGTGACGACTTGTTGTTGGGGAAGTTTGACATCAGGTTTATCAACACCTGCTACAAGAAAAAACACTGTGGTATATAAAGTCAGACACTGAATTATATGTTTTATTTTGATTGGTGTGCTGCAGCAACTGTACAGCATACTTACATTTCCTGGCAAAGACAACTTACTACTACTACTACTAGTAGTAGTACTACTACTACTGTGTGCCCATGCTGTATGGGCCATAATGTTAAGCCCGATCAGTCAGTAAGAGAGGATCGACTGGATAAACTAGTTTCACTAATGTTGACTGTACACACACAGAGGGCTTGTTCTTGTGCAGCGATGCAGCCTCGATTGTAACTGATGTCATGTGTCCTATTTAAAAGTAGTTTAAAACTTTACTTTTTATAGAACTACTGCCTACTGTATATTATACTTTTATTGCATTAAGAGTAGCCTTTTATTCTCAGAGCATTCTCATACTGTGTAGGCCTACTGCTATTTTTACAATAATATTATCATTCTCATATATTGTCATTATTATACTCATAATGTAAAGAGCTTATAGGCCTTGCATTTATTTTATTTTATTTTATTTTTTCCCCTATATTGTGGAGCCTAAGAAAGCTAGCAAATATTTACATGTGAGAGGGTGGAATTAGTGAACTTTTTTGTGTTTTTGCTTAAGTGATTCATCAACTATCAAAATAGTTGTTGATTTTTTTTTTTTTACTATAATTGTTTTAGCTTTAATAGCATAGGAAATTAAATCTCTTTGGGTTTTGAATTAGGGCTGAACAATATATCGTTTTTTTAATCGTCAGCAATATCAACTTTCGCAATAAACACACTGCGAAAGACTGCAACATATTGCGAAAGACACTCAGGGATTTTTTGAGTTAGTTAAAAGAAAGTATCATTTCAACTCTTTTTTTTTTAATGATGCCTTTTGTGTTCAGTTCAATGTTCAATTTGTTCAATAAAATGTCAGAAATAACTTCCTTTCAGTTTCTTTTTAATTCAACAAGCAGTTTGTTGTATTTTAGCA
>JAOVVB010154609.1:0-11746 GCA_028570985.1 Heterobranchus longifilis | reverse complement strand
TATTTAGTCAGCCACCAATTGTGCAAGTTCTCCCACTTAAAAAGATGAGAGAGGCCTGTAATTTTCACCATAGGTATACCTCAACTATGAGGGACAAAATAAGAAAAGAAAAAAAAAAAAAAAGGAAAAAAAAATGAGAGCCATAAATCAAATAAATAAAACTTTTTTGCCCCACTGTAGTAGAATTGGTTAATTTTGTACATAAATTTCGCCCAACATCTCAGTTCAGTCACCTATGCTGTATTTTCAGTAAAGATCATTTAATCGTCCTGCAGAATTTTAAAGTAACTGCTCTTCAAACTCACCGGATTTGTCTGCGTAAATGTACCAGGAAAATATCCTGTATAGGTATTGGGCAGATGCTCTCATCCAGTGATTTGAAGAAAATATTGAAGAAACAGTCGTTGTTTAAAGAGAAAGGAGCTGAGAAGTGTGGTGGTGTTAGAGAACATGGGAAGGTTGAAAACAGGACGTGCAGCTGCATTCTGGATCAGCTGCAGAGAATGAATGGTGGACACAGGCAGACCTGCGAGAAGTGAGTTGCAGTAGTCTAGTCTTAAAATAAGGGGAAAAAAAAAATATTATAAAAATTATATAAACAAATAAATAATACGACTGATGCATCTCTGTTCAACATCCATTTTTATTTGTAGGCCTCTGCAGCTTTAAAAATAATAAGCTACCAATACTACTTTTGACGTTTCTACTTCATAAAAACAAATATGTTACTAAAATAAAATAAAAATGAGTAATTGGACATTTTCGATCCTTACCCTTGCTGGCCGTCTGTGCTGTTATATGGAAAAAAAAAAAACCTGGAGAAGTGATTCAGCATAACGTGCTTTGAACTGCATTATATTCTTGTATCTGCACCGTCTGAAGTGTGCTATTCCACTTACAACCTCAGCAATTTGCTAACAATGTCATTTATTAATAAATTAAACACGGTCAATGTACTTTTTAACTAATGATGGTTAGATTTAATGTTGTGGAACATCCAAGTGGCAAAGCAGTTCCTGTTCCTATCACTCTCTCTCTTTTAAAATGCTACTCTTCATTTTACCGTGAAATCCAAAAGTTGCATTTTTCTATTCTGAAGACTTTCCCATGCTTGGAAACTCCAAAGTGCTAACAACTAAAACTCTTTCCACAAATGTTAAATAAATCTCATTAAAAAAGATTTCAAAAAGTAAAAACCCCTTTTAACCAATTATTATACATTATGTGAAGCATCCTCCATAGAAATCCGTGCGTACAAGTTGTTTCTATAGAAACAAGAACATATTACAATGCAAGTATTACTATAATCCCATCATTCATGTTGGAACCAGAAGTCACATTTTAGGTAGGTAACCACACTATATGGCTGAAAGCATGTGGAAACCTGACTCTAAACACTTTGTCTTCTGGAATGTCTTTGGATGGAAGAACATTACAATTTTCCTTCATTTGAAACCAAGAGATCCAAACTTTATTCATCAACACCATGCCACTGAGCACAATGCAAGTTCCATGAACCCATCGTATGCCAAGGCTGATGTGGAATCCCAAAAGTTACACTCTGAAATCTAGTGGAAAGCCTTTCTACCCTACCAGAGCTTAGTATTGGAGCAAAGGGAGGGATCAAGTCCATATTAAATCAGACAGTTTTGAAATGGGATGTTCAAAAAGAGGGTTCATATTTTGATCACACCGTACTAAAACGCACACAAGCCTAAATAAATTCAGGATGTAATCAGATACTGGCTGTCAAAATGTCTGTAATGCAAGTTTGTTTTTGTGATAAACTCACTGCTTTTATCAGTACATGTTTCCCCACTGATAAGAGCACACAAATCAGTCAAGTGAAGTGTCGATGAGTCGCCTTTTTAGATTCCCTCAGGTCATGAGGCACGCGAAAGATGCTGATAATCAAAGCAAGTACTTATTTTCCATTGTAAACCTCTTTAAAATGCCGTAGTTAATGTTGTAAACAAATTAGGTTGCTAGCATAGAGGTAGGCGTTCAGGACAATAAAATAGTTTAAGATAATTCTGATGAAACAAAAACAAAAATTTACGGTGGAAATATAGTAATCTCTTATCTTTAAAGATACCTTTGCTTTTTAAAAGACGAGATATTATAATAGTTAAATAACACAACCTTCCGAGATTAATGTTTTCATGGTTTTTATTATGCAACATTAAATTAAATGCTACTCAGTTAAAAGCAGAATGTACTGGGGTGTTTCAGTGGAGTTAAAAATGGAATTTTTACAAAAAGATCTTATTTATTTTGTAAATAAATGAAAAAAAACTTCTGGTTGAGGTTCATTACAGGACATATTGCCATTCAAGAAAGCCTGTCTTCCAGAAGCCAGAGTAGAAGGGGAAAAAAATCATGTGGAGGGCTTTCCCAGAAAGCCTTGCATATAACAGTGTGCCAGCCTGAGTCAAATCAAGTATTGAAACAGCTTTAGGAAGGAAGGATGGATGGAAGGGGGGAGAGAGACAAAGAGCGTGAGAAAGAAAAAGAAAAAAAGAGGCCAGAAAATTCAACCTACTTTTTTGGCAAGTTCCAGCCAAATATAAAATGGACAGCAGCCGCAAGCACTTACCAACAAAAATGGGAACGACACAGCTTCAGGTCCCAAATCTCTACAGCGAATTGTGCAGACAGATCATTGTGGTCTCTCTACCTTCAGCAAGCTACAATCAATCAGTTCAATCAACCCCTCCTTCAACAAGCTTCTTCAGCAACAAGGTGGATTGACCTCTAACCCATAGATCTTTCGCCCTCAAGCCATCTGGGAAATGGCACTAGAGCATTCATGCTACCGCCACCTGACTCTGCAACAGCTTCTTCCCTGAAGCAGTCAGACTACTTAAAACACTTCCTTCTCCCAACACTCAAGCTTATAATTTCCACTTGACAACAGTTTGTTGAATAAATCCTTCAAGTGAACACAGATACAGCATGTGCGTTACATTTAACCTTAGCATGACAAATCCACCATAGTAATTTTTAGACATCCAAATCCAGACATTTCTTGGTTTGTGTCACTTTGTAAAGTTTTGTATTGGTCATGGCTTTAACCAATTAAAAATTACTACGAACCGAAATCACCCGATACAATATCATGATACCTAGGTGTTCTGATCTTGTAACAACCAATATTATAAATGACATTTATACAATATACATTTTATCTTCATCTTTTTTTACGCTTCTAAACAAACATATCAAATTGTCTGTGTGAATAGTTAGGCTGGGAATCTGTCCCAAGAGAGTTGGGGCACAAGGCGGGGTACATCCTGGACAGGGTGCCACACATACACACTCATTCACATACTACGGGCGACGTGGTAACGCCAATTAAGCCTACTCTGCATATCTTTAATCGAACCCTTGGCCCTGGAGGTGAGGCCACAGTGCAAACAACTATGCTGCCTTAAATTAAAATGTTCATTTGGGGTTTTTTTTTTTTGTTTTTTTTTAATGTGCTGATTCACCAATTGCCAGACGAAAGAATTGCGACAGAAAGAATCACGATACATTTTGAGCTGGAATTTCCTTTGGGATCGATAAAGTGTCCATCATATAAGAAGGTGCCCTCCAGCAGCATGTTGCTCAACTCTGCTGTTCTATGGTGGGGCGTGGCTCAGCAGTAGCTCATTTACGCAGCATGTTCAGAGAAGTGCATTAACTAGGAGGTATTTCAGCTACAGCGTCAATAGATCCACCAGGGACTTGTAACATCTAACTAGCTGCATAACTAAAGCTCAGATTTACAATCCGCATTCCACCAGGTCCTGTGCCTTAGATGTTCCTGCTGGCAAAACCACGACATGCTTAATTATTACAAGCCAACGTCGGAATGCCTATTTTATACAGATGCCCCATGACCTCACCCAGTCCAGTCCATAAAGACTTACTTCATGTGTAAACAGTCTGATTTACAACACTGAGACAAACTCGTAAAGCTGATGTACAACCATCTTTACTGCACTGCAGTCTGTGTTGATCGGAGCAGATTGAAACATAAGACTGAAAGAGGAGACCAGGCTCATAAAAAGAAAAAAAAAAATTAACTGATGCATGAGGAGACACTGAAAGCATACAACATAATAACATAACATAATAAACTGACTGCTACACTAACACTGTCTCAGAGGATATTTATGTTTAGGTTTCAGTCATGAGATTTGTTTTGGCTCCTTAAACCAGTAAGAACAGAAGATGGGAGTTTATGCAGGGACAGCGAATGAGTTCGCAGGAGGGCCAGTTCTGCCCGTACTGCTTTGATAAGCCTTGAACATATAAACCAAAAGATAATGGAAGATGATGTTAATTAACACTGGTGCCTGGAGCATTTACTGAAAATGTGCTATACCGAATCTGTCAAATGTGCTTGACCCTGCGTGTACAGAGGGCACCGAACGTCTGAGCGTTCTACAGACAAGTCGATTTCAATTACAAAAGATAATTGTTCGTTTAAATTTTGTAAACAAGACTCAATACTTTAGGGAAGAGGCTTCTATTATGCACACAATTTTGTAACAATTCTATCAATGTTAAAAGTCCAAAAAATAAATAAATATAAAAAAGAAACAATTTAAAACAAAACCAAGTGGTGTGTGGAAAAGATCAAGTGCTTTTTGTGTACCGATGGTCCATGACTTACAGTGGGGTTACGTCCTGACAAACTCTTAATAATACACACTTAATACTGTACACCTGACCTATTGATCATTATAGTTTAATGTGCTCCAAAAAAATAATAATTCTGGCAACAAACTGCACTGTAGAGTGTATTGTGTAAAGGTTTGCTACCCTTGTAATAGCTCATCTGACTGGGATGAGATACAACTTTCTGCCCCATGGCCAGTGTCACGAGTGTGTACGTCACTAGCCAGAGGTTGTTAAAATTGATAAATCTACATTCAAATTCTACACGGTAGAAAAAGTAGTGCACTCTACTTTCTACCCTCAAAAAGTCACATTTAACATTATTGTAAAGTCAATAAAGAGTAACTTGAACCTTCCCATATCTAAAGTGTATTTTTGGATTCCATGCACCCCAACACTTGGCAATGCATCATGGGATGCCATGACCATTCGAGAAATCCTCCAGTGTGCTTTCAATACACTGGTAGAAAGGAGAACTCCTAATGCAGTGCACCATTGAGTGAACAGTCTATGGTTTCAGGCTGATGTACAAAGATATTTTCCTAAATAAACACCGTGGCATCCTTACTGTAACCACCACAAACCTGGCACTCAAGTTAATCAACATGATCTTTATTTGAACTTAAATCTTTATTTGAATGTCTGGCAAGCCTTAGTAGATGCCTGGTCTGGTAGGCAGATGCTGGTAGGTGGGTACAGCATGTAGTATGAGGGCCAGAGACAGTGAGTGGGCAGATTTCTGGGGAGTCACAACCAGACAGGAATGAGAAGCACCAGAGTGAGGAACTTGACTGGGTTAAAAACAGTTACATATCGGGTTATACACAATGACCAGTGAAACCAGGACACCTTGGCGCCTTAGGTATGCAGAAGTTACATTTTGGTATGTTTACAGTACTGTGAAATAAAAAAAAGGACCTGAAATTTCTTTTCTGATGAGTTAAAACTTGTAAACATGCACACTTGAACAAATGTTTAAAGAGTTACAAACTGACCAAAATTTCCCAATAATACACTGCCTGGCCTGCTTTACCATACAACTTCACCAGGCGTTTTAGTGTTTTGTTTTCCTGGACAGTTCAGCACTATCCTTTCAGATTTTGTTGATGTGTTGAACTTTTCTCAATCCAGCTCCCTAGGTGTTTTGTTTATCATTATTATTATTGCACCTTAATAATGATAACACCTAAAGCAAATGGTGTAGACAATGGTTGTTTTTAAAATATAGTATTAAAACATTACAGTTGCTATAGTCAGAACAATTCTCTCCCAAATCCTTCTCCAGCAACCAGGTGTCATTAAAACAACAGCATCAGAAAGTTGAACTCCTTACTAATAAATAAGCTACACCGTGTATACAAGTACAGTGTTAGCTTTATTAGACATTTGAGGCTAGCTTGTTGCCAAGAGAACACAAGCATGGATCCATTTAATTTCCCACGCTGCACTGCCTGTTTATTTTGCCATTTATTCGATCTAAATGAGCAGCATTGATGGGTTAATAAAAAAAACTTTAAATATGCACTTGAATGAACACACAACTTCAACAAGATCATTTTGAAATTAACATTTTGGGGTAACACTTTTCTTGAAATGAACAGACTTAATGGAGAAAATCCCCAAGCACTAGTTAAAGCTAGTCTGTGATCGCTCACAGTAACAAACAGTTTAAATACAAACGGATGTACCGTTATGTTATACCCCTAATGCATACTAATTTATTCTCTTAAAGAAGAAATAAAATTAAAAAAAAGCATCACTGTCTCAAATATCGCCTTTCACTTCTTTGAGGAGACTCATCCCAATGATAGTGATGCGAGTGACCGCTCAAAAATCGATCATCGGTTTGAATAAACATCAATGATCGATTAATAGTTGGTTAAATCGCAAAGTACAATGCTTCTTTAATAGTTCAGCTTTTTTTCTAGGTCTGTCAATCAAGAGAACGATAAAATCTAAACCAAGGGGCATACCAGCAGCACATTAACATATTTGTTGGTCGTTATAAATTTTCGTGCTCTGCAAACCGACTGTGATGTTTTTCACCCAAAACATATCGTTAAGTAATCTGAGCCAAATCCCACAAGCATTGTTCTATGAAAGAAGGCATTCCGAAGCTTGGCTGAGACACATATGAAGCTTCTGCAGTTAATCTGAGCTAAATCAAGCTGCCATGTTTCATAATCGATTGCTTGAAATGCTGACTAAAACCGATGATCATCCCATCAACAGTCAATATCATCTTAAAGCCTGCATCAGCACGTCTCGTATCGCAGTTTAATCTATCGTAACCTTTCTGTTCCCAGCGTATTTAAATGCTCGTTGTCTGCATGTTGTTTATATTTGTGCAGAGTTAGCGTTTTTAGAAGTAAAAACTATTTTACTAATAGAAGTATTATTTGCTTGGTTTTTATCAGTTTTTTTTTTTTATCATACCATATATTGCTGATTTTTATAAGGTTGTTCACCCCCAAGGGTAAATATATAAGGTAAAATTCACTGCTTCAAGTAAATTAACACAGCAAAATCCTTTATGTGTAGTGCAGCAAGCTGATTCAGAGCCAGTCGTATGCTTACAGTATTGTTAGAGTTGTGAAAGCAATGAGAAGTGGATTTGGTTTAAATACACTTACCAAATCAAACACTATAATTCATGAAAGTTAAAAGCATGGGTTTTGGCCTTTTCCTTGATGTAAAATCGAAAAAGGAAAGAAAAAAACTTGTCTGCTAACATGTTGAACCTATTTGACTGCTGGACGATTGCAAAAAATCTGAACTTAAAACTTTTTCCCCAGCATCCTGAGCTTATTACAGTTTGGAAAATTGCTAGTTTTCTTTTCCTGGGTCATTACTATCCTAAAAGAATCCAAGCATCAGCTAGCCAATTGCATGGTGTACGGATTAGAAATATAGTGCACAGCATGTCATTTGAAACTCAGTAGGGCGCTGGGTCCTCAAGACCGGAGTTGAGAAGCCCCGCCCTACTGTACACACATCATTTAGCATGACGATGTGCTAAGAGAAGTTACTTACCACACACTGCTTCTACAGTGAGTGTAAGCTCAGGAGCTGCAGGTAGGTGTGTTAATGAGAGCCAACCCTGAACTAAGATTAGCAGAGGTTCTGTAGGTCTACTACTAATTA
This sequence comes from Heterobranchus longifilis, assembly GCA_028570985.1. Lineage (NCBI taxonomy): Eukaryota > Metazoa > Chordata > Actinopteri > Siluriformes > Clariidae > Heterobranchus > Heterobranchus longifilis. The sequence continues at coordinate 3,934 of JAOVVB010154609.1, read as the reverse complement.
CTGCACAAACAGAGAGAGAGAGAGAGAGAGAGAGACACCTGCAGGGCTGACAGGTGCCGCAGCCTCTACACGGTCGCACGAAGGTGGTGCAGGGAAAACAGGGGGAGTTAAACAGAAGGATTTGACACTGGGCTGAAGGATGGACTGTAATAGTGTGTCTGAGTGATTATAAATTAACACCACACATGACTGCACACAAGCACATCATCCTGTCAGACCAGCAAGCCTGAGCAGACAGTGATTTTTTTTTTTCCTGCTTAAAAATGCTGACGTTTTTAGAATCCAGGTAAGAATGTTCTGCAGTTGTTTAGTGCAAATTAATAAAAGTCTTTAACCGAAATGCATTCAGCTTTTTCCAGTATAAACTGGAATATATACATGAGTGTAATATCTATGCGCGATTTTATACAAATAATTAAACAAATTCCTATGCTAGGTGTGCAGATTAGATGGTCTGCTGTGGCGATCTTTTGGGGTCTTGGGCACTAGAGATGGGCAATGCGATTACACCAACACAAAAATCAAAAAATTATGTCAATGTGCGATTTATGATTTTCTGAATGTGATGCGATTATGCACTTAATCTTAAAAGCTGTAGTTGTAGTAATACTAATAAAACTATTTTATTATACAATAACAAAAAAAAAAAAAAAACATGAATCCCAATATTGTGTAGCTTCCCCTTTTGTCACTAAAATGGCTCTGACACTTCAGGAAATAAATCCATAAGACCTCCGAAGATGTGCTGTGGTGTCCATCATCAGGATGTTAGCAGCAGATCCTTTACGTGCTGCAAGTAGCAAGGTGGGGCCTCCATACATCAGAGGTTGTCCAGTACATCCCATGGATGCACCAAATTTCATTTTTTCTTTTAAACTCCACACACTGCAAGTGGAGTGATCAGATACCTTTCTGCCAAATGCTGCATAAACATTTTCCAATAATATGTGCTATACTGGCTTTTCTGTGGGATCTAGCCTTTGGTTCTTACAGGCATAAATGAGACTTGGGTACCGATGATCGTGTTACCATTTACTGACATAATAAACAATCAGTTTTAATGTTATGGCAGAATAGTGTACATAAATATATACTAGATGCATGCCTTTATATACAGATAGCACAGAGATAGCAAGAGAGAATTTTGAGATTTGTGATGCAACATTGACATACAGGTCTAGGCCAATAACACACACTCCTACATCCAGAAACTAACATCATGGCCACAAGGCAGCAGGGAACCAAAAGAGAAACATGCCCATGCTAAGAACATGTAACTCTCCATATAAACCGTACCCTGAGCGCAGGACCGAAGCCTCGTGCAGAGAGACAAAAGTGCTACCCGCTGTGCCACCCTGCACTTTGCAAATCACAATATTAACTGAAACACTGAGATTGAAACGAGACACAGTTCATTAAAAATTCATTAAACTTGTCACGGAATAGGGTGGAATTGTGCAAACGTCATTTACACTGCTTCAAGCTCTGCCTAGCATGCTAAGTAGTGGGCTCAAACTCATGAGGCGAATCGTACCTGTGAACTCTCAGTGATTAAACCCTGCTCACTCCACACTCCCGTACACTGCACAAGGATAAAGGAGGAAACCCAGCGTGGGGCGAGATTAACAGGCAGGTATGAATACACATGGCCCAGTGAACAGGCGCATAACTCCAGAGTTCTCGTCTAAAGCACTCCAAAATAGAGCCGTGGATGATAAACGCTTTGAAATCCCTCAGTAGAGGATGCGAGATCGAGTTGCAAATACAACCCGAGTTGCTCCGAGCTGAATCAACACCTGGGAAAGGATTAGAGGAGAGACGGGGGGAAAAAATTCACATTGGCCTTTCAGTTCAGTAAACAACTCGACTTTAAAGACAATCAATTTTCAAACTATGCAGCAAGGTTTTAGAGGCAGGAAAATGTTTTAATATCCCTCACTTAAATAACACAGGTCTGTTTTGTTGCTGCTGTATGGTAACTACTGATTTATTGCTTACAAACAATCATCCAAAAAGAAATGGAAAAGCAGGACAGGCGTAAAAGTCATTATCTTGTGCCGGTTTTGTTTAGGCCAGAAATGCATTGCTGATGAAACAAAGTAAAAAATGTCAATCTAAGGTACACAAGGACAGGAAGGAAAACCAGTCAATTTTTTTTTCTAAATTTGTCACGGTAAAAGTAAAAAGCTCTTATGAAAAGAAAAAAGGGAATCTGAAAGAAAAATGAAGACGAGACATTTGATCTAATCCTAAGTGGACAGCCGAACAATTAGATGAGCTGCCAAGTGAAAGCCATGAACACCAAGCATTTGTCTTCAGTGAACACTTCTCATGGCATTATATGACAACTCAGGTTGCCGCATCTGTTAAAGTCAATCATATACCGAATACAAAATGTAAAGTCTATTGAACTGCATTTCCTAATTAAACTGTTTGGTGTTCAAGACTCAGTCAGTGCACAACTATGCTGTGTTTATTGTCCTCAGATAATGATGTTTCATTTCCAGCCGCACAAACTAAACAAGTAAAATCCAGCATTAACAAGTAGAGCGGCAATGAAAGGTCCATCTCTGCTTCCAGTGGGCAAGTTAATGTTCATGTTTTACCTGACTTTCTCAAGTCTGCACACCTGGCACCAGGCAGCTTTATCTAAAGGTGACTGAATGCATGATGTTTTCAAAGTCAACGTGCTAAACAATCATGATCTCAGGATTAACCAACATAATCGAGATTATGTTTTTGCCATAAGTGAGCAGCCCTAGTAGGCAATAAACCCAAGAATTTTATATTTACTACATTAAAAGAGAATTTTTACGAGTATTGGAGCTATACCTGATGCCAGTATCAGCATGCCTAGTAGAGCCGTGAATCAACCGATGATTCAATTAAATGTAGGTGGTGCTATTGCTACAACTGGCCATAAACGCAGAAGATGAAGGGATTCTCTTGCAAAAATATGGGTACCTGCGGAAGACTAAAGCGGTTTGTCTAAAGGTTTGTTTTTTCTACTAAAGCTGTGGTAGATTATGAAATTTGTAAATTTTACATCATTTAACATTTCCAATTTACTAAAATAGTTTAAAAATTCTAAGTCGACCCACCAATTCAATTAATTAAATCTACATTTTGCAATTACATTGCAAAATAGTACAGCTTTAACGACACAAAATAACCAGAGCATGTAGGTTATTTTTATTTGCACTTAATTAAAAATCCAGGAAGTTTCATTAAAATCCCCATAATTGCAGAGGGACAAAATCCGTGAAAAAAAAAATTCATGAAGAACAAACAGTAAACAATATGGCAAGTTACTAGTCATTACAGGTAACAGAGCTTCAAATATGGCTACAGCAACTTTACTAAAATTTCTAATTTTATGCAAATTACATACATGGGGAGGGGGAATCTGTGTAGAAAGCATTTAAATGTTTAAAAAGCATTGTGTAAAAAAAATAATAATAATTATCCTACACAATGCCCAAAATTCTGAAAAGAGCATGTCTACAGGAAACAAACCACATGCAATTTTAGCAACTTGTCACCTTCCAGTGTCAACACAAGTCTGCGTCATTCCAGTGAAAGTGAAACTCTTTGGGTATACTGCACCATATTTCACTTCACACACATGCACTCCCAACACCTTGAGCAAAACTGGCACGGTTTCAGTAGAAGTAAAACGAAGTGGGAAAGGTGTCGGGTGGTGATATGCTTATGCTTGCACGGATTAGCACGACCCTCGACTGTGAGCTAAATTTGCGGCTTGGCGAGTTAATTTATTCTGATGAGGTTCAGAAGTTTTCAGGCTTTGTTTGAGCACAGTGAGTTTTTTTCTGACTTTTAAAAAAAAAAGTTTTCTACTTCAATCTACAGTTCCAAGATAACCTGCTAATAAAGCGCAGTATGGATGAGCAGATGCAGCATGACATTTGGGGGG
>JAOVVB010154590.1:0-11746 GCA_028570985.1 Heterobranchus longifilis | reverse complement strand
GACAGAAACCATCTTTGGGAAATTTTTATTTGGCATGTACTTTGATCATCCGCTAAAATGGAGGCCTATATATATATATATATATATATATCCTATACTGCAGCCAGATGTTTTGGCTTCACTTTTGGGGAGCTGTCATATCATCCATCTTTATACACCTGCAGAACATGTAAGTGTGAGCATACAGAATCCCAATGAAGGCACTGTTGCTTTTGAGTTCAGTATATACCCCTCTGTCATATTGTAACTTAACTTGTTCTACAGCCCCAAATCTATGAATATCCTCAGACTACAGGAGTTTTAAAATCCTAACCAATCTTGAAATCTGGTTGAACCACACACGCAAGGAGAATCTTCACAGATTATCTTGTCTATGATCTCATACATGCACACAGTACAGGATTTGAAAATAACGGTGTATCACACGCAGGATATTCATTAACAGTATTGTGCCAGAGGGAGCAATGCACCACCTCACTAACTCTCTCACGCAGATGTAAATAGAACAGACAAAGTTTTGCAACAACTTGCTGGATTAATGCTTTGCAGTGAGAAAAAACAAAAGCAGAAAGTTGAACGAGTCTGGATGAGACGATGGTTGGGGAGACGTGGTCAACAGGGGTTGTTCATTCTTCTGAGAGAACTGGAGGTGAGGTCAGTTTTAATATCTGTTAGCAGTAGCATGCTAGCTAACATTAGCCTCAAGGGCTAGCCTGTTGCTTGGTAACACAGTCAGCTGGTCTGTGCTGACGTATACTACTCGTAATCATCCAGATTTTAAATCCTAAATATCAAACAGATCGGCAGGTTTAAGATTGGATCTATAAACCGCTCACATTAACAGATAATCCGGGCCGAACATCGGTACCGACTAAGCTCCCGAGCCAGATTTCTCCTCTGATGTTCAGGAGGGGAGAATCAGGGATAAATTGTCCCGAAACTCCTGCAGCGTGAGCCCAGCATTACCTCACTTCTTTACTTTTTATTTCACCCATCCTTTATTTTCTATCCATCTGCCATCTGTCTATGTTGTGTCTGTTTGTTTGAGAGAGATAATACAACAGGCCATCAATTGATTCACAGTATCTGTCTGTAGAAAATCTCTGGGCTTTACATCATAATGACAACATAGATTACAAAGATTATTCAATGTATTTTTTTTATTCACCATCTTTGGGACAAAGTTGTTCACACGTAGTGATGATTCTGCTTTGACTCAGCAGACGCTGGCTGGAGTACAAAGTACCGGCTTCCAAATGGTGAGCTCCATTGTTTTATGGTTAAAGATCTCTCTTTAATGTCTCTCTTGCCCTGCCTCTATCTCCATTTTCAACTCAGAGTTCATGTGGATTCAGCAGATGAAATCAATAAAGCATTGTATCTTTCCTCTGGATTCACCAGTCAGTTTCACGGGACGAGCAGGCGGTCGTCACGGTTTATACACATCATCTGCTCCTACAGTTCTCTGTGTGGGTGGGAGAGCTGTTTTCCTTCCTCAAGACCTCGTACCACAGCAAAACCAGGCCCCCCACCTCATGGTCGAGCCACAATTTCAGAACTCTCTATTATTCTGATTAAGTCACTTCCTTTGGCCCTTTACGGCGCTATTAATAAAAGCTGCTTTACAGAATGATTGAATAGGCCTGACAGCGTATATCATTACCATTTAATTAATTACTTGTCAATCCCACCTTGTGATGATTAAAAAGGATATCATTTGGTGTTTCACTCTTTTTCATTTGGAAATGACAGTCTGCCACTCACTTTTTCCAATGAAGCCTAATTCTGATGAATTCCCAACGGGGCGAAATAAAGACATGATTAATAGCATGCATGACTGAAACACATAAAATTAGAAGAGCAAGAGAGCAGTATGTAGTCTGGACTGCATTGCTTGTGAATTATAATGGCATGGGGGGGGGGAATACATGGTTATATAAAATGAATACATATATAACTAATACATTTTTGACTATGTAACACCATGGCTCATATGGTAAATGCAGAATAAGTTTCCACAGCACAAATTCCATCAGTGTGACTACATGCTATACACACCACTCTGCTGCTCTTTCTCTTTTTAACAGAAATACTGTTTTCATTTTCTAATCCCTTTCAATCACTTCCATTCTGCCATTCTTCTGAGTGCTATTAAGTTACTGTCTCTGAAACTCAACACTTCCTGCAATTGTTTCAAAGTAAAAGCCTATCAGGAATGAGAGGGGCGATGCCCTGTGAGTCACTGGAAGGCTTTTAATATGAAAACAGTGTTGAGTTTCATTGACTTAACAGTGGTACAAAAAGGTACGGGTAAGCAACTGGAAATAGTGAATGAAAACAACATTTATGTTTGGAAAGAACCTCAGAGCAGTAGAGTACTGAGTATTGCACAGACTGCATAAAAGAAGTGGATGTAACCACTGATGTCACCCATTGGTTTGTTGACTGAATTTTTAGTTTGTCCCATCGGGGGCAGGATTTATGACCTACACTGCAGCCAGATGTTTTGGCTTCACTTTTGGGGAGCTGTCATATCATCCATCTTTATACAGTCTGAACACACCTGATCACCTGACCATGAATAGTTAAGGGTTGTCACCAAAATCATGAGGATTATCCTCCAGGGACCATGAATATAGGGCTGAACAAGAAGCTCACTTTGGATAAAAGGAATGGACAGAAATATTACCATCCTCGGGTCTCAATGCTTGCAGGGAAATGGAAATGTTGACATGCAGACACAACTTAATAAACACCTGTAAAACATGTAAGTGTGAGCATACAGAATCCCAATGAAGACACCATTGCTTTTGAGTTCACATACTCATCTTACCTCATTCTTTACCTATTTCACCCATCCTTTACTTTCTATCTGCCGTCTGTCTATGTTGTGTCTGTTTGTTTGAGAGAGATAATATAATACAACAGGCCATCAATTGATTCACAGTATCTGTCTGTAGAAAAGCTCTGGGCTTTACATCATAATGACAACATAGATTACAAAGATTATTCAATATTTTTGAAAGTTTGGCATCATTTTGTCCGTCGCCATCTTGTTTTTTGGAGCCAGAAGTGACCATATTTGGACGACAGGGTGAAGCTGGGGATGAACAAGGGGTGGATGTGACTGAGAATCAGAGGACACTGCTGTGGTATTGACTTGTCAATCACAAGGTAGCCACGCCCTAAAGCACACCCTGCTTTATTGTCTATTTGACTCTAGATGGGACCATCATTTACAAAATGAACGTCATGCTGCATGAAGAAGACTTGAGACCATAAACTTCTTACTGAGGTAATAAATCAAGTAAGAACTGGTAATTTTCATAATAGACTTCTATATAATCAGACGTCTTGCAACCAGTGGAGTCGTCATAAGAAAGAATGCAGGTTTAAGGCACTTTTAGCATTGGCTTAATTTTTCAGATCTGGAGGTCGCCACTTGGCATTACATGACTCGTCGTACTGTTGGAATAAGTGGAAATGTAGAGTATGCTGATTTGTATCAAAACAACAGGTAAACATGGAGGAATTTGAGTTTCCATTAGCAGCATCAAGAACAAATTAAAACAGGAGCAGATCAGAAAACTGAGAGGATCGTTACTAAAATATAATAGTAATAGGAATAATTAGAAAAGGCCTCTGTCTTATATAAGTCTGTTTCAAATAAAGCCTGCAGTTGAGCTGATAAAAGGCCCCGGGCCAATATTCAATAATTTATGTTACACATTAAACTAGTCAACATTATCATATAACAACGGATGATAAAGTTAAATCAGCACATTATTCTAAATCAACAAGATCCTCACAACAAAGACATATAAGCCCCACTGAAAAAAAAAAAAATGCTTTCACTGCTTTAGCTACCCTTCCTGTCACACTGCCACACATTTCATCTTCTCTCTCGCACTCTGCCATTTTTAAGCAACCTTCCTTCACCTCTCGAGCTGAAATCCAGGAGCTGTTATCTGCACACTGTCAACACACAGGAATACAGCCTGCCATTCAGCTTGGCCAGTGTGTGCATTTTTGAGTTCATCCAGTAGGGATTTAGGGGTAGTAGAATGTTTCCAATCCGTAGAGAAGCCACGTAATCCTTCTATTGAACTTGAAAATCACAAAGAAATTGGAGTTACAAGTTTCTCACATGATGTCAGTGATATACTCTACCTGTCCGCCTCTCATTTCTGCCATCCCGCCTCATCACACAACCTGTCCACGCTCCGCTACACCTGTCTGTCTATATGTCTGCGTGCATGCATGAGCGCATGCTTTCCTGGCATGTGTGAGTGATTTGATATGCACACATGCTTGTGTGTGTGACTTTCTTATCAAATCTCTGTCAAAGTCTTCATACTGAAAATCCATCTGTCGTACTGTGAGTAACTTCTTTTTAGTTTTTGTGATCCAATTTTTATTGGTTATATAAAACATAGTCTGGCAAGCAGTGTCGGCATAAAGCCTTATATTGCTGCCGGGAGGAGACCCCGGCCGGAGGAAGTCCCTCCTTCCTTCCGTGTGGGTCTCAAAGTCCCTTCGCTGCAGCCGGGGTGTAGCGCCATGCAAGACGATTGTGATTGGTTTAAAGAAATATAAACAGGCCAGGTTTATCCACTATACCAGAGTGGAAGCTATTCAATCCAGACCTACCTCCCAGCGCAGTGCTGTGGAGATAGGTCTGGCTATGCGAGACTATATAAAACATGTAAATATAGAAATAAATACATAAATAAATTACGCTGGAAACACCATACCATGGTGAAAATGCAAAAGTTGCCAGGACACAAAACCTGTTGATCTTTACAAATCTAGACTCTACAGTACTTAGTGCTGAATAAAACTAAGTTGAAACCTAGTATGTGGCTGGGACATATCAGTAAACAATAACATTATTGTCCACATCCAGCAGTTTCACCAGAAAGTAGCAGCTAAGCTAGCATTTAGCTCAGCATTAGTCTCACATTGCCAGACTTAAGTCTGGATTCAATGTGCTTTCACTCCTGGATAGTGAAAAAACTCCTTGGCCTGTTTGTATTTCTTTATACCACGCCCCACACAGCAACGGTAACATGTCATTTTCAGTACAAGTAATTTTCAGTAGGTAGGTTGATAGCTTGGAGGTTGTGTTTTTTTGCAGTGAAGGGACTTTGAGAACGGGAACATGGACTTCCTGTTTCCAGGCGCCGGGCAGATTTCCCGGAGGCTTTATCCCCACACTGTTTGCATAGTAAGCCAGTTCAGCATCAGCAAAACAGCCTTAATTAAATAAACCAAAATGCTGTGAAAGGCTCAATAGATGTCCCGTTGAGTCAGAAATAACTGGCTTTACTCACAGTTCATCAGAGACACAACTGATACCACTTGGATGCAGTAAAGTCCATTTTGCACTTTCTCCAGCGTGCCCGTCGTTATGCCTCTTAATTACTGACTGCGCAGCTCCATGTGCTCAATGGCACAGTTGCGCATTTTGCCATAAGAGTGCACTGCTATGGTGTAACTTCATCAGTCAGTCAGTCAGTCAGTGACAGACTTTCCCAATTATAGGGTCCCCCAGTTTTGCTGCAGTCCAGCCAAAAATGTTCAAATTGAAAACTGGATTGAATCATGGACCTGGAGAATCACGACACCCGTACCATAAAATGCATAGTAGTCTGGAACCTCTCAGTTAATTTTAGCTTTCCAAGGGGTGTTATCAATGGCGCAGACCAAAATACTTCTGGACGCAATTGGATAGACCTACAACCAATCAGAGTGTGAACCAATCAGAACAATGAAACATGACCTACAGCCAATCGGAGTAACGTGCTGAGACACACGCAAGTTGGGCGGTGCTTGGTCTGTTTTGAAGCAGGAAAAAATGGCAGCCTGTTTAGAAACTCTCAAATTACAGCTAAACAGTACACTAAAATGTGTTTTTGAAAACATCTTTAGGTGAGAAAAAGGCAATACAGTAAGAGAACCTTGATTCGTATTAGATCAGCACTGCCTAGTTTGACTGTTTGAGTGCCAGGTTGATTTTCGTGAGCCTGGTGCCGGACATTCCTTAACTACGTTCTAGCATGACGCTCCTCTGTCAGTCATCGTATTAAACCCAATCCATATTAGATTTAAATGGTTGTGATTGGATCAACTTGGTTCTGGTCTACTGGAAATCTGTTTGAACGGGAGAGGGGAGCCACATATCTGCCAGAGCAAATGAAACAAGAGCTCAGCAGATACGACTGGTTCCCATGGCTAATAAAATGTGACATCGTGATCCAAATTGGAGCATACCATGACAGCCAATCAGGGGCAAAAGTTGCACCATAACGACACGCTATCTCCACCGAGGCAGCACCACAGCAGATCATCCACATGATGATTGCTACCCTGACAAAACCAAAAACAGTCAACCATCCCTGACACCTCCCTGCGAGGGTTTACTTGACACTCAGGCCTCCAAGGACCACAGTCAATGTAGCCAAAGGGTGTTAAAGAAAAAAAGTGAGCATTACAATGCATTCATACCAAGAACTGCAATCAGGCGATTCGCCACAGGGTTGTCCGGCGGTGTGGGAGTGTCACTTACGGCCTATTTGTGTGACTTCCTGTTGTTTACTTTAACCTCCAATGTAGCACATGTAGACTTTATATTTCACAATTATTGTTTTCCATCGGAGTGTTGTTGTGATGCCAAGATTTCAGAGCGCAATTGAAAGCAGCTTAATTGCACAGCCTCACAGAGAAAGAACGTGCATTGTTTTGTAGCTTGATAATCAGCTGTTACAAGCACTCCTGGGCAGATAAGTGCCTGTGTGTTGTTTTTTACATGTTAAAGCGTGACGTTGGGTTCCGTTACTCGAAAACTTGAATCTGTCTCAACTTTTCGCCGCAGGTCGCTGCGTCTTTTATCGGCACCGACCGCCACAGCCTAAACACGCTACCCCCATTCAAATGAACGGGAGAACTCGCGTTTTCGCCGGAGCACAAACAAACAGTCTTAATTACTGAGCTTCACATCTTATACCACACCAAATAAGAGCACTTAGTTATTACAGCTTAATGACAGGCACAGAGAAAGACCAAGAAAGAGAGAATATATGGGAGGTGAGAGGAGAAAACAAACAGCCAGAGAGAGGGTGGAAGAGAGAGCGTGTGATAGACGGGTAAGAGGTAAATGGATGAATAGAAGAAAACAGGAAGACAGTGATGAAGAGCGAAGAGAGAAGTGTGAATGTGAGAAAAGGCAGCGACAGATGGAAGCAGAAACAAAGAATAGTGCTCGTGAGTCCTCCCTCCCCAAATTGATTCTGACTGTCGGCCAGGGCGCCTGATGGATATCCGAGTCTTGATTGGAATTTACATGCCAGACACAACCCTCCCCCCATCCATCCCCAGCACACCTAATAACCCACTATGCTCTCAACCTGCTTTGAGTGATAAGTGCTGGCATATTTAGCCCCAACAATGGCACTCCATAGAGTTTCTGTGGCCCGGAGAATGATGCATTGTTTATGAGAGGGAGTATCGTTTCAACAGTTGATTAATGGCGAGGAAGCTATCGTCAGCTGCCATCGCACCGCAGGGGCACGCCGGGCCCAAATTGGATGAGCGTGAGGGGAAGAGGAAAGGTGCTCAGTTGCTAGACGGAGTGGAACTATCACATCAAGATATTTCGCTTTGGCTCGGTGTTTGCTTTGCAAGCCTGCACACCTCCGGAAAATGGGAACTTTCAACAGCAGCATCAGCAGCCCTGGGGATTCACTGTCATTTCACAACTCTACACATCAATAAAAGTAAACAGACAACATTACTTCATAATCTGAGGCTCCAAACGGAATATGGCCTGAATATAAAACACTCTTGTAAATATTTCAGAGGCAGAAGGAGATTTGGGTGATATTGAAAGTGGATTTTCTTTTGAAAGCTAGAACAAATACAATTTCCTGGCTTTCCTTACATTTGCCTTCATGTTTTGGGAATGCAAATAGCTATTCGCAACAGACCTCATCGCATGCATTCACTCTTAACCCTCTTCTGTGTCCCAATGGGGCAGTACTAGATTTAGTCTATTTGAGTTACAGGTTTCTCCATAGGAGTATGCACAGGAGCAACACAAATACCCTTTTCCACCAAAATGAGTGTATACTGTATGGTTTTTTCAAAACCTGCTAAAAATAGCCAGTGGACTCCTTTCCAATTGCCAGGAGATGATTATGCCTTTGTGTTATTTTTTCGTTTTTTTCTGCTGTGTCACGTTCTACATAGTCTCACGAATCTCAAAGCCAGATTGGTCTGGCTGCATGGAGTTTCCATTCTGGGATAGGGGGCTTGTTTGTATTTATTTAAACCAATCACAATCATCTTGGGCGGAGCTAAGCCCCGGCTGCAGCGATGGTGGCCTCTATGTACATTGTACTGGACTTCATGAAAAAGTCTGTTATCAGTACGAAATGTTTTGTGCAAAAACAATTTGTCAATAAAAGTCTCTATTAAAAAAATAGATAGAAAGCAGAAGGGGGTGCGTGAGAGAACGCTCAGGTTTTATCCCAGAACTGTATATCCGGTAAACCAGACTATGTTCGATGCCACAAATGTGCCGGAAAACAGGGATACTGAAAACAGAAGAAATATTATGGTGGTTATTTCTTTTTTATATCTGTTACTTATTCAGTCTCTATTTCAAACTCAGTGCTGATGTTCGAGCGTTGCTCGGACGGAAACGGACGGAATTTGTGGCTGAGATGGCAGAAGTTACCGACGGAGGTAATGTGCATCATATCACTGGAAAAGGGGCCGTAAATTAGCGTGTCCACCCGGGTGTCATGTTTCCGTCACTGCCAATGGGAGCCGGAACCGATAAATACCTGTGACTTGTGAAATTGTAAACTTTCCCACTAAAGACAAAAGCCAGATGTCAGTGTTTTTTTGGCCAATGGGAAAGGGGATAAAGTGAAACAACTATCTGGCTGGTCAGATGAATTCTTACCAAATACTTCATTCAATATGTCATGCAAGTGCATTAACCATACAGCATTTGTTAAGCTCATTCATCAGTCCCTAGTACTGTATCTAGGTACAGCATTTTGAAGCTAGCTACATATGTTTGATATCATATGAAACTAGAAGATAGGTAATAATCCATTATTACCGTTGGTACCAACCATGTTATGCTAGCTTGTTGGGAAGGGGGCTAAATAACGCTCCAAAGTTAGGCTACATTTCTGACCTCCAGATATCTGACTGAAAATGGGTTTGTACCCACAAGCCTTTATGATAATCTCATGCAGTTTGGGGCAAAAACCTGCAGTTATTCTCACCTATTCTGAAATAGTGTATTTGAATATTTCTGCATACTGTGGTCCATAAACAATCTTGAATTACATAAAGTGGGTATCACTGGAAAGATGAGACTCTTGTTGATTCAATGAGTCCAATTGTATTCATCTGTGATGATGTTAGTCTCCATAGTAACCATTTCATTGTAGTGAGACCATTTTTTTTAAACCTGATGTCACTGTATAAAATGAGCTGTTGTGACCTCTAGGATAATCACAGCCTCATGAAACTTTACAAACAAACTAGAGACGTAGGACATTCAGAGGATATATAAGCTTTCCTGCATATATTCACAATAAGGGAGTTTCTGAGCAGTTTCCAGAACAAAGTGCTCACCATCCAATCGCCAAAAAATGCAATTCTTACAGAAATCTCCAAATGTCAAAAGTTTTTGAAACCAAAATCACAGCATGGATTTTTCTGTGGTGTTCCTCAAGGTCTTGGTGTCTTAATGAGGTATTTTGAAGGATTTTTTGGCCATTTTTATCAATTCTCCAGTGGTCAAAAATGGTTAAATCGTGCACCAAATCTGTGTAACAAATGGTATCAACCCCAAAATTGCTGCAACAACTTAGGAGACATAATAGAACATTTGTAATGTCATCATACACTTCCATCTTAATGTTCTAAGACTTTATACGGCCTAAATCTTCACAATTTAATAGGCGCCTAACCAAAACACAGTGTTTATTACAGATTTATGACTAGAAAACCTTGACACACAGTGCTGAGCTGCATCTGAAATGAATCTTGACAGGAAGTTTACTGAGAGAAGCCCCTCTCTCCTCTTACCAGTTTCTCACCACTAGATGGCAGCAGTTGTTTTTAATTGTCTTCCATTTGGAGGCAGAGGAGAGTTAAAAACACACTTCCTCATACAGAGCATACCATCACAGTGACTCTCTGGATATTGCAGAGGCCACTTAAAGGAATACTTCACCCCCAAAATGATCATTTGTACATCAATTACTCACCCAGTGTTACCTTGAATTCGTGAAGAAAACGTTGTTTTTCTCGCATGCTTCCACGGTGAATGGAGAATCCAAAAACGGAGAAAATTCTTGAAGAATTGAAGTAATAAGAGTCAAACTTGCATGCAACTCGTGCACTATAATCCAAGTCTCATTTATCCAGTTGTATGCTCAGTACTTCCCAAACACTTTTTGCTAAAACCTTACCATTTGAAATACTTTTTTCACAACCTTTTTAGCGAAAATGCGTTGGTTTGGGAAGTACTGAGCATACAACTGGATAAACGACTTGGATTATACTGCACGAGCTGTGTGAACGTTTGTAAACCGATGTTTTGATATAGTTTCGTTGTTAAACGTGCCCCCCTATTACTTCAATTCATCAAGGATTTTTGGATCCTTCCATGTAGGCATGCGAGAAAAACAGTCTTTACGAAATGGAGGTAACACTCGTGAGTAATTGATGTACAATTGATCATTTTGGGGGTGAGTATTCCTTTAAGAATGTGATGCTCTAAATCCCACTGTGCCTGTGATTTGAGCCTTGTTGTGACATGTCACAATGCAGTGCGTTTTATTGGGAGAGTTGTGTAATATCTGTTCATTCACACGTGTGACGCTGCACTGTATTTTCCTGTTGTCAAATAGGACTCTGCCTCAGATGACTGGGCCTCAACTAACACCACAGCAGAGCTCCAAAACCACCTCTGTGATGTAAGTGCTGTGTGGAGGCCACACACCTGGACACACGTCTCTTCTGTTTGTATTTTTCAGTTACACCTAATCAATCAATCCCTTTATTTATCCCCAGTCGGGCAATTGGTTTTGCAGCAGTGGAATGCATACATTTAGAACACATAAGACACTTAACACATACATACAAAACCAGTATTAAAAAAAATACAATACAATAAAATAAAATCAAATGCATAGATGCACAGTAAAAATCCTCAATGAAAAACATAAAAAACCAACCAATAGCTAAACCCAATAAATAAATTAAAGTGCAAACAACTGTCTTTTCCTCACACAGACAGACAGACAGACAGACAGACAGACAGACAGACAGACAGACAGACAGACATAGATAGATGAAAGTTAAATGATAGAAGAAAAAGAAAATTCCACAGAGCATTTAATATGCGGAAAATTATTCAGTTTTTGTGTTTTTGTCATGAAAAACAATGGTTTTATGTAAAAAAAAAAAACTCTGCATTTAAAGGTTTAAAATTCTGAAAATGAATGAATATTTGGTAGTTATGGTGAGGACTGAAGTTGGTTAAAAGATTTATCACTCAGTGAAAGTGGAAAATAATATGAATATATTGTATTTTTATAGCAGTCTTTAGAGGTGGACAAAGGGGTGCACAAGGAGTAAGAGATCGTATTTAGTTAAAATTTTACAACAATGATATGAATTTGACTTTTTATTCAATGTGTCTGTACAGACTTTAATG